>BJBW01005530.1:435-14992 GCA_004320125.1 Scolopax mira
CCACACCTCCTTAGTTTCCCAATGAGGATGTTATGGGAGACAGTGTCAAAAGCCTTGCTGAAGTCAAGGGAGATGACAGCTGTTGTCCTCTCCTCATCCAACCAAACAGTTATAGCATCATAGAAAGCTATCAGATTGGTCAAACATGATTTACCCTTGGTAAACCCTTGTTGCCCACTTCTTATTTTTGAAGGAAAAATCTGAGTTAGCTACAAACAAAACAGACTCAGAGCTATAATTAGCTTGCAATTATACTGCATTTAAGATGCCATGTGTACCTTTGTATCTCAATAAGATTTATGTAGTTATAAGTCTCTTCAGAGAGTCTCTTCTATAAGTCTCCATTTGGGTCCTTCAGATGTGTTTGAAGGTTTTTTATATCAAATTTTAGATATCCTTGTGGTATTTAATATTTCCCTCATGGTTATGGCATATACATGGTATTACTTTAAAAATTTATAGACATAGAAACTAAAACATTGGCAATGTAAATATCTATCCTTAAGCTCATAATCTAACACTTCTTTAAAGTGGGTGTACAATATGATAGCACGATGCATCTGGCTTATTTTAGACCTGTGTTTTAGATGAATTAGTAATAGTAGTGCCTATTTATCTCCATTAATTATAAAGTAAAAAGCACGCTTGCATTTTTACAATGAAAAATTCTGAATTAAGTAGATGAATTTCAAACAATTAATTTCTAAAAACCCATCAACAAAGCATCTGAATTCTTAGTGCCTTAGGTGGTGGTGTAATATATGACCTGACTTGTCTGGTCAGGTTTCATTGTATTCATTTATTGCAGGTGGATAAGGTTCACTTTTCCCCTACAGAATGAGTGGGAGGAATGGAACTAGTGTCATGTATTTCATTCTCCTGGGTTTTGCCAGTACTGCTGAACTGCAGCTTCTCCTGTTCTCTGCTTTACTTCTGGCTTATTTATTAACCATGTTGGAAAATTTCCTTATCATCATTCAAACTAACCCCAGTCTGCAAAAACCCATTTATCTGTTCCTAGGAAATCTGTCTTTCTTAGAGTTCTAGTACATTTCTGCCATTGAACCAAGAATGCTCATAGTTTGGCTTTCTCAAGACAAACATGTCTCATTCCAGGGCTGCATGACACAGCTGTATTTCTTTGTGACTTTTGTTTGTACTGAATATATTTTGTTAGCTGTTGTGGCCTATGACCGCTTCTTGGCCATATGCAAACCTCTCCAGTATTCGCTCATCATGAATCATGAGATCTGTGCTCAGCTGACAGCTAGCTCTCGGATATGTGGTTTGATCACTTCTTCCATAAAGCTGAGCTTTATAGCCCAGCTCTTGTTCTGTGATGTAGATAAAATCAATCATTATTCCTGTGATATTTCACCCCTACTTAATATCTCCTGCAGTGATTCCTCTTTGGCTGAGCTAGTGGACTTCATCTTGGCACTGATGGTCTTCATGGTGCCTCTGTATGCTGTAGTCACCTCCTATAATTGCATCTTATTCACCATGTTGAAGATCCCTTCTTCTCAGGGGATGCAAAAAGCCTTTTCCACTTGCAGCTCCCACTTGGTTATAGTGATATTGTTCTACTCCACCACTCTTTTCATTTATGTCCACCCCAAGGTCATGTATACCTACAGTGCTAACAAGTGGGTAACAGTCTTGTTCATGGTAGTTGTGCCACTTCTGAATCCTATCATATATTGTCTTAGAAACAAAGAAGTCAGGTTTATCCTGAGGAAGACCTTTAGTTGCACGAGCTGCACCTAAGAAATCAACTAAAGACTTCTGGAGAAGGGGCTTTGGTTGCAGCACTGATGAACTGAAGTCAGGAGGTCCAGACCCTCATCCACATGAAAGTGAAACTCTCTTATTCATGGGACCAGTAACTGTATTTATTTTACTACACATTGATAAATTGAAGTTTGATATAATAGGGGTTTTGGTTGGGAGGGTTTACTGGCTTATTTGTTTCCCCCCTACATTTCTACACTGCCCACCTTTTTAATAAGTCTTCATCTGAGTGACTGTTCCAGTTTAAAAAGAAAGCTTAAAAATGCATGAAACTGAACCCTGGAATTTTTTTTGCCCTAGGTAGAACATTAGGTGGGATTGTAAAACACAGGTAAAATTCATATGTCTACATCTGATTTATTTACTCTGTGATTCTGTTATTGTCCCTCAGAAGAAATAGGCAGTGGGAAAGGATGAGTAATTTTAATTTTTTTGGATACCTGATAAAATGAAATATCCTATGAAGGAAGCAACTTTTCCAATATAGCAATAGGTAGAGTATAAAGCTCATGCTGTGGTATAACTACAGTGTCTCTTGGACTCTGGTCTAGTTCACACCAGGGCCCTGCCAGGGCACACTAAACAATTCACTTCAAGAGAAAATTCAGACAGAATTGACAGTACAGATCACTTCAGTGCTTCAATCACTTCAGGCTGCATGAACCTTGGATCCAGCAGTATCACAGCAGGAGTTATGACCTTAAACTTTGACTCACAACCTACAGTCCAAGTATTCCCATTCCTTCCCAAGAAGAAGTCTAAAGACACAGCTAATGCGTCTGAGTTAAATACTGACTATCTGTGAGAAAATCTGATTATCAGTTAGAAGTCTCTCTAAGTGTCCCAGTTTGAAGTAAAACAGAACCAATTTTCTGTTCTGTAATTTTACATCTTAGCTAGGGCTCTTTTAAGTGTCTGAAAATAATGGCATATTGTGAAGAAAACTGCTCGTCCTCAGAATGATAAGACCAATGTTTGTGCTACATGCCTAGGCATGGTACGCAGAGGGGCTCTTATTCCTAAAACAACCAAGGTCAGCCAATTTCGTTATTTGCCCTGTTAGAGGGTCTGAAAGAGAAAAAGTGTAGAGTGGTCACACCTGTGGGGAGAAGCAAAGAAGACAGGTGACCCAAACCTGACCAACTGGGGTATTCCATCCCATCTGCCCCATGCTCAATATGCTGAGGGATCAAAGGGTCAACTCTCTTTCTTCAAAGGCTGACGTCCGAAGAGGTCTCTGTCTTTTCATCTGCCTTTGATCCTGATCCACATGTTCCTGACCCAGAAACCAGTTCCCATCAAGCACCGAGTCCAGTCTGAGACTTCCACAGTGCCTGCCGGTGATGTGATTGTCATCCTGGGAGCTTGGTACGTTTTTGTATGTATTGTATCTATTGCATTATTTTCTTCTTTTTGATTTTAATATTAATTATTCATTAAAGTAGTTTAGTTAATTCTAAACTCGTAAATTTCTTTATCTCTCCCTCTCCTCTCTTTTTGAGGTGGGAGAGGTGGGGGAAAGGGCCATGTGTCAGTCTGGTTTTGTTAAATTTGGCTGATACCACCACAGTAGGAAAAATTGTCTCTAAGAAATCTACTCCATGCTCAGAACATCACAGTGATTAAAAATGTTTAATGTCTGTAATAATTAAAGAATAAAAATATGTCAGATAAGCGTATATCTATATGGCCATGTTAAATATGAGTTTGAGTTTATAATTGAGACCATATTTTCTTATATACTACACTCTGTAATAGCAGACTGCTTTTTTAGTTTTTCGCAGTTAATGAAATATTTCGTTTTCCAGTGAGGAAATTTTAAGACACTTGCTAGAAGAAGTTGTTCTGTCCATAGGGTTGCTATGGATACAACTGATCCAAACAAGACTTTCTGAGGACTTGAGCAAAATTTAAGGACAGGTGCCAAGAACAACTTGAATCATACTGGGAAGCTATTGCCAGAAATGTAAGATGCTGGCTGTATTCCAAGTATTAGCTGAAAATACGGTATGAGAAAAAAAATTATTGGCACAATATGAATATACAATATGAACCATGGCATGGGGAAGAATCCAAAAACAAATAATCCAGTAGGGTTTCTTTTGTTTTTCATTTGAGATCATGAGCCACAGAGATAGATATATAAGCATGGATTCCTCAAAAATTAACTAAAATTAGATATCTAAGTCTGATGTCTAATTAGAAGTCAAAGCAAACTACCCTACAGTCCTTTACTATTTATACTACTTGAACACGGATTATCACAACCAGAGGATATTTATTTATCTTTAACAAATAGATATTATGAGTCAGTCTCCAAAAGTGCCTGTTTGTCTCATAGATTTCAAACATAGTCTGTAATGCTTAGATAAGGCTTGTGTTACTTGTGGATTAACTCCAGCTAAGCCTCAAACACCGACTTGCTCACTCTTCCCTCAGCGGGATGGAAGAGAGAATCAGAAGGGTAAAAGTGAGAAGACTTGCGGGTTGGGATAAAGGCAGTTTAATAGGTAAAGCAAAAGTTGTGCGCACAAACAAAGCAAAACAAGGAATTAATTCAATACTTCCCATGGGCAGGCAGGTGTTCATCCACCTCCAGGAAAGCTGGGCTCCATCATGCATAACAGTTACTTAGGAAGGCAAAATACCATACTCGAAACATCCACCTCCTTCTTCCTTCTTTCTCCCAGCTTTTATTACTGAATATGAAATATGGTATGAAATATCCCTTTGGTCAGCTGGGGACACCAGCAGTGTCCCCTTCCAACTTTTGGCCCACCCCAGCCTACTTGCTGGTGGTGGGTACAGCATGAGAAGCAGAAAAGGCATAGACACTGTGCAAACACTGATCAGCAATAACTAAAACATTGCTGTGATATCAACATTGTTTTGATCACGAATCCAAAACATAGCCCCATAGAAGATACTATGAAGAAGATACTCTCTCCCAGCCAGAATCAGTGCATTGTCAAGCCTACTTTATTCTTATTACAATATATAAAAGTAAAGCATTTATATACCCATAATCACCTAACCTATTTCTCCCTTTATTTCAGTTTCTCATACATAAAGTGAAACCCATAGTATTCCAGCACCGCTTAGTGAGCTTTCCAGTTAGATTTTGCAAGATATGTAGCCCCTCTAATATAGTGATTTGACTTCACACAGTGACTGTAGTAGTGATGTAAGATAACATGAAACAAATAAATTATCTATCCAACAGGGATTCCTAAGAGTTCTTAGGGAAGGAGAGAACACAGACAAGTATTAGACAAACACAAACCTTTTGAGAATGTGAGTTCTCTTATATCTAACCAGTTTATTTCTGGAAGATTTCCTAATAACCACTTTTGTAAATTCAAGGTTAGGTGCCTTTAGAGTATTAGAAATAAATCCCCTCCCACAAGTAACATAGGTAAGACTAGCAGTCCAATCTTATCTCTTGAGAACCATACCGTCTCTCTTCATCTTATCATCTGCCCCAGGCAGCTGGTGAGGGTGTAAGCAAAAGCAAAATAGTCTAGTTGCAGAAGTTTTTGATCTATCATGAGTCACAAAATTTGGTTTCCATGGCATTTTTCAGTTGATTTACATGAAATAGTTGATTCTCTTCTTGATATAAAAGCTTCCCAAAGATAATTTAATATACTCAGCTGTAACTAAATATGATGCTGAAAAAACCCATAAATTTGCTTTTTGAAAAATACCAGGATGTCCTAGAATGTCAAAGATACTTACACAGTTGTGAGATGCTTTTTTCTTCCTGGAGCGGCGCTGGAATCAAGGTCAATTTTTCTATATAAAAGGCCTTTTTTAGCCATCTGCATCACAGATGTTATTTAGGAGGTGAGTAGGGTCTCCCTGCCAGTCAGACAAGAGAGCACATTTAGTGAAAACTTGGGTTTCTTTAGGGAAAGGAACCACATTGGTTGGGAAAAAGGCAATGGTGTCTGCTCTATTTTGGTATTCTTGAGGGAAGAAGATTGTAATAGCCAATAGGGTTTTGATTAGATCCACACTGGTTTGCTTATCAGAAAAAAATCTTTAAGGGGCACTTAAGGAATGGTGAAAAAAGGGTAAAAGACACACAGAAGCAGAATTACACTTTATTGTTCATGTTTTCTTCTTGGGTTCTCTTCTTTTGCCTGCAAAGAAAAATGGCACAAGGGAAAAACTATCTCATTTGAGGTTTAGATGACTGCTGTTAAAATCTAGAAGATGAATCCCTAGTGGTTTCATGCACGCCTATTAAAATATCTATGAGCAATATACTAAGAAGAGTACTCTCACAACCATTGAGATGAAAGGTCAGTGATCTGTTGACTACCAGAAGACTATTGAGAAATCAGTTTAGAAAAAATGCTCAATGTTTTTGGCAATGTATTCCTGAAATCTGAATTCCAAAAACACAGATGGATTTAATGACAATATTACAAGGTATGTGTTTTGTGGCTTGTGAAGTCTAGGCTTTGCTTTGGTAAGTTTAGTGATTAAGCGTATTAATATTTTTTGTGTCTTTATTTTGATTCCATAGGAATTAGAGGGCTTATGAATACAGTTAATTCTTCTGGAAAGTAAGTCAATTAATAGGTTTAATTTATTAAATTAAATTAAATGTATTTTTAATTTATTTAATAAATGTAAATTTAATTTATTTAATAAAGACTAGTTATCCTAGTCTTTGTTTGATCAACTAAGACAGACAATTCCAGAGACTTCTTCATATCTTCTTCAGAAGAATCACACCATGGATGCATCAATTTTCTCTTTCAACAATAGAGGAAGCTTTGACAATAGAAGACTCTATAGACAATAGGTTTAGACTGGATGCTTAACAATCTAAACTTAAGTTCTCCATACAGAAAAATCCCAAGGGGAACTAGCCAAAATATTTGATAAACAAGGGTATGCAAAGAGAAGTTCTTTCTCCAAAGTTATTTCCTTGACTAAGATGCATGAATGAAAAAAAAACCAAACCCAAAGATAAAGTAACCGGGCTTCTGAAGGTACTCAGAGCTGAAGGTCTTTTTCAAAGATTATAAAGACATGGCTGAAGTAATGTGTTTTTTAAAAAATTAGGTACATGAGGGTTTTGATAGTGTATCTAATGGAAATGACAACAGATCAAACAAAATACCAGTAACCGGATGGGGATTGATATTCTCAGCTTTGTACATCTATGTACATCTTTATACATGGAAAATAGTTAGCTATGACTGAGATGGATTTCTCCTTAGGTCAAAGGAGAGAAACAGAAAATATCTCAAAGGAGAGAAACAGAAAATCCTAGAACATGATTCATACCTTCTATGGTAAATACTCTAGAGGGAGAATACTTATTTCTATCCATTGAATTTAAACATAATCTAAATTATTAGTTCCAATCTAGGCATCAACCTACTTCATACACTCAAGTCTAGGTGAAATGGCACCCAATTTATGAAAACAAAATGACTAAACTTAATTGAAAACAAGTCACTTGAAATAATCTGTCAGTTAATATTATTTTGAACATCATCTTTTAATATAAAAAATGTATTTAAGAAATATAAAGTTTATGTTAAACTTAAAAAAAAAAAAAAAAAAAAAAAAACCAAAACTAAATGATCTCAGTTTCTCAGATAAAGAGGGCTTGTTTTTAAGGTTTTTTTTTTTAATTATAGGTTGGGGGGGGGGGGGGGTGGGGGGGGGTTGGGGTTGTTTTGAGGGGGGGGGGGGGGGGGGGGGGGGGTTGTGTGAGGTTTGGGGTTGTTTTGATTGTTTGTTTTTGTTGGTTTTGTTGTTTGGGGTTTTTTTACAATTATCCACACTTTTCCCCATGCATTTCTTAGCTCATATATTTTTAAACTGTTTTCTATGATTCTTTCAGCTAAAGAAGCATATTCATTTGGGTTTTTTTGTTGAGTGGAGAACAGCCTTTTGTGGGTTAGCTGCAATGCTAGGGTAAGACTTTTCTGCCCAGTTATATCTGAAATAGCTTAGACTAACTTTAGAATGAAAGGCCTGTTTCTTGACTGATTGTAAAGTAGATCTCTAAAATAATTTCAATGAACTGCTGCAATGAAGAGTATTTCTTCATGCTGCAGAGAATATAACATATGTCTCTCTATTTTTCATATATATGTTTCATATACCTCATTTTTTATGTGATTCCTCTAATTGCTTCTACAAACAAAGCGATCAAGTGTGAGTGTCGATTACTTTCTAATTTCTTATTTGAACATTATCTGACAGGAAACATGGAAAACCAGACCAAAGTAACTGAATTCATTTTGATTGGATTCAGATCTCATCCAGGATCACAACTCCTCCTCTCTATTCTCTTCTCCACAATGTATATTGTCACTGTGGTAGGAAATGCCTGCATCATCCTCATCATTAGAACAGACTCCAAGCTGCACACTCCCATGTATTTTTTCCTTGAGAACTTGTCCATCTTGGACATCTGCTATTCCTCTGTCATCGCTCCTAAAGCAGCACTGACATTCTCACTAGGTAGAAGAATAATTTCCTACAATGGTTGTGCATCTCAAATGTTCTTCTTCTCTCTCTTTGGTACAACAGAAGCCTTCTTCCTTGCTGTGATGGCTTATGATCGCTTTGCTGCCATCTGCAATCCACTGCTGTACCAAATCATTATGAATAAAAGACTTTGTGTTTTCATGGTGGTAAGCTCTTATCTGTCAGGCTGCATCAATTGCACCATCCAGACAGGCTTTACATTCAGTTTGTCCTTTTGTGGGCCCAAAGAAATAAACCACTTCTTCTGTGATGTTCCCACAGTGATGCATGCCTCCTGCTCAGACACACTTGTCAATGAAATCGTAATGCTGGCTGTATGTGGATCAATTATTGTGGGCACTTCCTTGGTGGTTTTTATCTCCTATGGTTATATAATAATTACTATTGTCCAAATGCCTTCAGCTGAGAGCAGGCACAAAGCATTCTCCACTTGCTCTTCTCACATGCTAGCTGTCAGCTTGTTCTTTGGAACCGTTTTCTTCATGTATGGTCAGCCTGGGGCCACATCTTCACCTGACAAAAGCAACATCATCTCTATCCTCTATACTGTTGTTATTCCCATGCTAAACCCTTTCATCTATACCCTCCGAAACAAGGAGGTAAAAGGCTCTCTGAAAAAAACAATTAAAATGGAGAGGCTTATATTAATACCTACACTAAGGATGAGAATGACCACAGTGTCCAATTCACTAATGACAGATGTTTAGAATGTATAACAAGGGACATTAATGGACTTGCTTTCAAGAGTCTTTTGTGATTACAGATGTCAATGTCATTGATAAGAGTAGGAGGTGTTGATCGGGGGAGTTGGACTAGATGATCTCCAGAACTTGCTTCCAACTCTGTCAAATCTGTGAATCCGTGATTCATATAACCAGAGTTAGACATTTTCAATCCATTTGAGCTGTAATATGATCCTTTTATAATGATTCAATAGTGACAAGCATTTTAGAGCTATAATTAATTCAACCGTGTATTAGACATCTAAAATACGACATAAAACTTAGACTTTAGCAATGCCTTATTTCTGTGCATTGGAACACAGCTGGTTCAGGTGGAGACATTCTCACTGTAAACATTCAAAGATAAATTAGGTCAATCAAGAGTGAAATGAATATTTATTTTCTGAGATTTCTCATTTTTTGATCTTTTTTTCCCTCAATTTTTCTTTTAATCACTCCTCTGACGGTTGGAGTAGATGATCTTAAAGGTCCCTTCCAACTTAGACAATTCTATGATTCTATGATTGATTAAAAATAGGGGAATCACTGAAATTCAGTTTCCAACCATCAAGCATTGATAGGCAACTGAAATCTTGTGTCTGAAATAGTCTAACAAAAAAAAAAAAAAAAAGAAAGATAAAAAAAGGAACAAAAGAGAAAAAAAAAGAAAAAAGAAAAACAATATATAGATGAATTATGGTTTCTTGGTTTTGCATGCATGCTTGCATAAGTGTTTGTAACAGGACAGAAGCTATTTTTCTGTGACAGATAAGCTTGCAACAGCAGAATCTAACACAGTATCAAGACAATATGTTTAAGTTCAATATTGCAGCTTCTTACAATTTTGGTTAAGATGCCAGTTTGAAACTGTGCATAAAGTGTCTGAAGCATGACCTCTTAAGTTATCATGTAAGCACTGTCCTACTGCTTATTTCTCATTATATTGAACTTAGGATAAATGCCAGGGCTAGAAATCAGAAATTACCTTTCAGATAAATTCCTTAAATTAATTATTTGTTCACTTCTACTCAAAAGAAATGGTATCACTTTAAAATAAATTAATTACTATCCATAGTTACCTCTTACTCTCTTTAAGAGAAATCTATATTATAAGAATCTATACTATAAGCTCAAATGCAGATGCCTGTATTTCATGCATACAGAACTATGAAGGAATATCTCTCTGTGTAGACGATGCACCATAGGTATTTCTATAAGCATTTGTTTTCTACCAGCCGCTATTGTAACTTTAGTGCTCAATAGTCTTCCAAATCAACTAAACTAGTAGAAAACATCTGTAAACTGTATTTAAATTTTATGTTGGCATGGAATGCAGCTCCTCTTTCAGACATTTATGTTCAGGTACAATGGAGGTCTCTGGACCTGAAGCATAGTATTTTCTAGCAAGCTGTTCAGCTCGTTCCACTATAGAAAAGCCTCAGCTAGGGCTCCTTTCTAGTTGCCACTATATTTTGTAGTTAAAAAACATTAAATGGCACACACATTTTATGCCATTAGGGACCAAAAATGTTCCTGACATTGTTCAATAATACAAAGGGAGACTGCATACGCAAACCCTAATTGCTGCTTCAGTCAAAAGTATGAGGTTGGTATTTTCTGAAATCTCATTTTTTAGTTGATCCTCAGACAAATACTAAGATACTGGCCATATATATGTTTTTCTTTTAACTATTAGTGAAACTAATCCTTTATTAGGTTAGACACTGTTAAACACTGTTCAGCTTATACCAATAGATTAATTTTTGCCTTCTGGGTTGAATTTTCCTATGAAAGGTACTTTTAGAATCAGAATAGCCCAAGTTGTAAGGGACCTCAAAACCTCTGGTCTACCCTTTCATGGGAGGAGATCATCCAGTACCCTGTCCAACTGCATCTTGAAAACCTCCAACAATGGGGACTGTATCCTGTCCCTGGGGAGGTTGTTTCAGTGAATGATTTCTCTTACTGTAAAAAAATTTTTCTTATGCCAAGTAAAAACCTCTTGCAGTTTAAATTGTGTCCATTGCCCCTTGTCTTCTCCATGTCACTCCTTGTAAAGAGAGAGCCTCCATCCTTTTTGTTGCCTTTTAGATACTGTGATGAAGTCCCCTGAGCCTTCTCTCCTCCAGGGAGAGGACTTCAGTCTTTCATCAGGGGACAGGTTCTCCAGCCCTTTGATTATTGCGCCTTTCCTTGCTTATTAAAAGAAGCTCAATTATGAACTTGGACTAGAAAATGGACATTTAAAAAGATGGAGAGTAAATTGCTGTAAAATTTAAGAAAAAGAAATGCAGTTATCTACATGCTATATAAACATCAAGACAGCCATTTCAAATTATAGAGAACTAATTTACCTTAATGAAATAAAGTAAATATTAAGCTCACCTTGAAGGAAAAGCTTATAGGCTGGTAAATTTCTGGCAGAATTACAGTGATGATATGGACTAGATCTGACAGGTTAGATGCTCAAAATAGCTTCCACACTTAGATGCAATGTTCACTTTGGCATGCCTTAGAGAATGTGGGACACAAAGATGGCATTACTGGATGTGGACTGACAGGAGTTCTGAAACTTTCTGCAATGACTGTCCAAGGTATTTGAAAAATCATGGATAAACTATATCTAGGTAACTGGAGTAAGTCCCATCCTCAGATTTGTTAAGTTAGGTGCCTTATTGTCAAATGCTTCTGTAAAGTGGTTAGGTCAATTTAATTCCCTTTCCCAACCCACCCCCAATTCATAGTCCACAGCTGGGATGTCTGTGCAGCTGCAGCACTCAAGAGATAACTATGTCCTTGTGAAGGATTTAACCTTCTGGATGTCACATTAGCCTGTTCATGGCTTCCACCCCAGTCACGGTAAGATATGCTAGGCAGACCCAATGCTGCTTCAGGAAGGACTTTGATATGGTCTCAGTCCTTCAGTATGATCTCATCCTTAATTTGCTGCATTTCCATGCACTATGATCACATGTTCCCTGTGAAGATACCTCCCTAAAAGAACACGTTTAAGGAACAAGTCTGCTTGCCCACCCATAGGCAACTTGTTGATTTCTACAAGGAATTCTTGCCTCTCAGTTGCAGGCCAAGGCAGTAGAAATAATACTTCTTGCTACAGGATGAAAGGTGTAGGCTTTAGAGCATTTCAAGCAGGCCAGCAATGATAATTTTATGGACAGAAAATTATTTTCTATTTCCAAGGAAGAGGTGTGCTAAGCAAAACCTCCTTCTTCCACTCTCTGGTCAGCAATTATCCTGTTTTCCCCAAGTCTCCCAGTGTCAAGCTCTTTTTCTTCCTCTCACATAGGTATGCCAGTGAAAGGATGGATGACAAGTCTCTGGAGTCAACTGCTTAAGGCATTTTCTATGGATTCTGCAGTTTTAGCTTCCTCTGGTGTATGTGGGAGTAATGGTGAGATAACTCTGCTTACTAATAATTACTTTTATTTTCCATTATTTACTGTATTAGTAGGATGTTTAAAATCTGGGCACTTGAGGGAGTCCTTTCCAGTTAAAAGCAGAGACAGATTTCCCCAAGGCATTCCTGAAAATAGTATCCCTGGGAAACATTTCTTGAAACACTGTTTATTTGTTTTGGTTTATTTCTCTTTAAGCAGAAGTTCTCCCTTCATTAAGCAAGCAAACCAATACACAAAAAGAATCAATCCAGTAACTGGACAGAGTGTTGAGAAATCATATGCTGAGCGATAGAAGAGAAAACAAGATTGGAAGGGAAAGAAAAACTGTAAGTGGGAGCATGGGAACTGAAAAATTATTTCATTCACTTGGCTTCTGTCTGAGATATGTATCAATAGGGGGTTAGTCAGGGGACTCACTAGTCTAAGAGGTTTGCAATATGAAATATCCTCAGCTGAGACTGATGGTGTTACCTAAAATAAAAAATGGGCACTCCTTGAGGGTTATCCATTTGATTCTATAAAGATCAGGTAATTCATGCTTACTAATGTACCTGCTCCTCTCTTGGGAAGAATATCGATCTTATTTAAAGTCCCTATATCTTGATGTCCCCATGTTCTACCTCAGTACATCTATGGCTCTGTAGCGCTGCTTTGATTCAACTTCTGGGCTTGAATTCACCAGACTCCTGAGCTGCATTGAAACAGGGATTTGTGGTCTTGAATGAACTTTTGCAGAGTCATTCTGGAATCTCTACATCTCTCTCACACACATGCCCAAATGCAATTCGTCCACTTCTCTAACTAGATAGATAGATGAGTTTATTTTTGTTTGTCTAAAGTTAGAATCAAATAACAAGTAGCACTATCAGAGAATTTGACTCTTCCAGGCATCTACTTTCAACATATTGACATCAATTGCTTGGGCGATAATTTTTTAACGTCTTTTTAGAAACTGACATTCATGACAAGAGCATTTTTTCCCCAGGCTCTCTTTGTACCATTTGTACTGTAATTTACTCCCTATAATGATAGTGTGAAGGATCTTGTCCTGTGCAAGGGGACAGAGGAAATTGTGATGTCCACTTCTAGCAGCAAAAATCACCTTGCATTTTTAAAGGATCAAGCACAGTGTTCCCCCCAAATATTTAAGAAAGCTAAGTGGGTGTTTTCAAGTGGGCTTCTATAAATTATTTTTTGATAACTCCAATGTCTCTCTTTAAATTGAAGTTGGAAGAGATCTCCAGAGATGATCCAGTCCAACCCCAACACATTCTGGAGGGGTTTACTTGTTTCCTTAGGTGACCAAGATAGCTAAAAAGGTTGGGCATGGCAAGCCCTTAGAACCATTATTCAAGTAATCACCTTATACACCTGATGGCAAATCCACACCAAAATAGCACATTTGGCCCACAGCATCCAAACACAAAGAATAAATAAACCATTTGATATATTCAGACAGTTAAACACCATTGCATCAATTAACTCCATAAAAAGTTCTGTAAAAATGCAATATAACATATCACCTAAGAACAAGATGTCTTTTCTCCCTGTCTGTTCTCCCTGAGCAAGCTGGAATTCAAACTATTCAGGCAATATGTCAGAACTCTGGTTGAGCTCTGTTCGTGGCCCATGTTGGGTAACAAGGAATCTGTCATGGTTTAGGTTGAACTGGCCTATGACGGTGACAGATGCTCTCCCCCAACTTCTCCAGTGCAGGATAAAAAGAGGACAGGTAAAGAGATTTACAAGTTTAGAACTAACTAAACTATTCTAATGAAACATTAATAATAAAATTAAAAAAAAAATAGATAGAATATATACAAAACCATATCAAGCTCCCAGGATGATATCACCAGAAGGCACTGGGGTGACAGACTGAACTCAACGATGCACAGGAACTGGATTCCAGCTCTGGAGTCACAAATGCACAGACTGGGATCAAAGACAAATGAACTGACAGAGTCCTCTTTGGACATCAGCTATTGCAAAAAGAAGGCTGACCCTTTGATCCCTCAGCTTTTATACTGAGCGTGGGACAGATGGGTTGGAATACCCCAGTTGGTCAGGTTTGGATCACCTCTCCTGTCTGCTCTTCCTCACAGG
>BJBW01005531.1:298-31285 GCA_004320125.1 Scolopax mira
GTATCATCAGCAAACTTGCTGAGGGTACACTCTGTCCCCTCGTCCAGGTCACTGATGCATATGTTGAACAGGGATGGACCAAGTATTGCCCCCTGGGGGACACCACTGGTTACAGGCCTCCAGCTTGAACCTGCTCCATTAATAATTGACCCTTTGGGTCCTGTCACACTGCCAGTTGTCAATCCACCTCACTCCCCTCATCCAGGGATGTATCATAAAGACACTATCTCCTGTGAACCAAATACTTCAATATAACTAAGAATCCTTCAGTATAACAAAGATCATTGAATAGTTAGTTGGAAGGGACCCGAAAGATTATCTAGCTCCAAGCCCCCTGCCATGGGCAGGGACACCTCCCACTAGGCTAGCCTGCTCCAAGCCCCATCCAACCTGGCCTTGAACACTTCCAGGGATGGGGCTTCCACAACTTCTCTAGGCAGCCTGTTCTAGTGTCTCACCACCCTCACAGTCAAGAAGTTCTTTCTTTCTAAAACCTAGTCTAAATCTACTCTCTCACAGTTTAAAACTGTTACTCCTTGTCCTATCACTACATTGCCTGATAAGGATTCCCTCCCCATCTTTCCTGTAAGCCCCTTTTAAGTATTGGAAGGCTGAGGAACATGAATTGTCACTTGGACATTGAGCCACTGACCAAAACTCTTAATTTATAATTAAGCTCTACTCATTTCTGTTGTCTATAGAGTTGCTTACTTATTTAATACAGAACTGTTAAGCGGATCAAGACAGAAGACAGTGTAGTTTCCTTATGCTGCTATCCCAGACAAGATTACTCAATTGAATATCTGGCAGACGCATGCCTACAGAACATACTTTGATACTTTAACAGGCCTCTAGGACATAGCTTTTGAGGATTAGACAACACTCACATGCCAAGACTGCATCTTGGAGACAGCAGTAGTCATACGAAGTGTGACTTAGCTCAAAAAAGCTAAGGAGGAAGTACTGGATGCATGCTGCTAGGCTACTCTATAAGAACTTCTCTGTAAGTTCTTATGCTAAATATCAGTTGATTCCATAACAATGGAGACAAATCAGTAGTATGAAATCGTTTTATTTGTAAAGGAAACAGGTTAGTTTAGGTCTTCCTCAAAGCATCTAAAAATAGGCCACCTCCAAACCTGAATCAAAAACAGTTACATCACTGTTTTTTAAAAAGGAGAGCATAAGCAACAAGCTTATATCACTGATCTAAATCAACACCCACTTCACAACAAATGCACTTCCCTCTACTGTAATAACATTTAAGGAAGAATGTGAAAAACTCTGCTCTGTCATTAACTGTAGAACAAAAAACTAATTCCATTCAATATTTGAATTTTAGTAGAACTCAATTCTCAAGCAAGGCAGCAATATGACAGTGCTATGAGAGAACTAGTTTGGAAGACAAATGTTCAGCAGGCATTCATAAAAATAACCTGCCTTGTAATTACTTCCTAATAAGCTTTGACAGCATTGCCTATCAAAAATATGAATTATAAAGAAACAGCGTAATAATGTCCTTCCTGTCTCCTAAAACCACCACAGAGTTAGCTTTGAGGATTTTCAGAGTGAAATGCCACAGGTATAAAAACTGCCCCTGAACTTCTTCAGATTGAAGGCAGTGAGATCATCGTTTTTACTACCAGTCCTGGCTGAATAGGGAGTCCAGCAAATCCATCTACAAGAGGCTAGAAGGAAGATCCGGGGAACTACAGGCACATCAGTCTGACCTTGGTGCTGGGAAGTTCATGGAGCAGATCATCTTGAGCACCATTACACAACACATACAGGACAACCATGCAACCAGGCCCAGTCAGCATGGGTTTAGGAAAGGCAGGTCCTGCTTGACAAACCTGACCTCCTTATATGACAAGGTGACCCACTTAGGGCATGAGGGAAAGGCTGTGGATGTTAATGGTTTAGACTTTACTGAAGTTTTTGACAGCATTTCCGTCATTCTCTTCACTGGGTAAAAAACTGCCTGGATGGCCAGGCCCTAAGAGTTGGGGTGAATGGAATTAAGTTGGTGGCCAGTCACAACTGGTGTTCTCCAAGGCTCGGTATTGGGGCTGGATCTGTTTAATACCTTTATTAATGACCTGAACAAGGGGATCAAGTGCACCCTCAGTAAGTTTGCAGCTGAAATATGTTGGGCAGCAGTGCTGCTCTGCTTGAGGGTAGGAAGGCTTTACAGAGTGATCTGGACAGGCTGGATCAATCGGCCAAGGTGAGCGGTATGAGGCTCAAGACCAAGTGCTGGGTCTTGCACTTGGGTCACAACAACCCCATGCAATGCTACAGACTTGGGGAAGAGGGGCTGGAAAGGTGCCCTACTAAAAAGGGCCTGGGGGCATTGGTCAACAGCCAGCTCAATGAGCCAGTAGTGTACCTAGGTGGCCAAGGTGGCCAGCAGTACCCTGGCTTTTATCAGAAATACCATGGCTAGCAGGACTAGGGAAGTCATTGTCACTCCGTACTTGGCACTTGTGAGGCCACAACTCAAATACTGTTTTCAGTTTTTGGCCACTCACTGAAGAGGAAACATTGAGGTACTGGAGTACGTTTCAAGAAGGGCAACAAAACTGGCAAGGTGTCTAAAGCACAAGCCTTAGGAGTAGCAGATGAAGGAACTGGTGGTGTTAAGCCTGAACAGAAGGAGGTTCAAGGGAGACCCTATTGCTCTCTACAACTACCTGAAAGGGGGTTGTAGCAAGGTGAGTGTCAGTATCTTCTCCCAAGTAACAAGTGATAGGAGAAGAAGAACTGGCCTCAAATTGTGCCAGGGTAAGTTTTGACTAGATACAAGAAAAAAATTTTTCACTGAAAGGATTATCAAGCATTAGAACAGGCTGTCCAGGGCAGTTGTTGAATCACCATCCCTGGAGGTATTTAAAAGATGTGTAGATGTATCACTGAGGGACATGGTTTAGTGATAACATGGCGATGCTAGGTTAATAGTTAGACTTGATGATCTTAAAAGGTCTCTTCCAACCAAAACATTTCTGCGATTCTAATGTGATGTCCTATAGGCATTCAAGTGCAGGTATCCAGTGGTAGGTATCAGTGAATTGTCATTACAATTCAAATGGGTGGACCATTGAATAGATGAAAAATTGGCTGGGTCATTGAGCTCAGACATTGAAATTCAATGGTTAATGACACCAGAGGTTGGTTAAAAACAAAGTTTCTCAGAGATCCGCACTGAGACTAGCCTACTTGTCTAATATTTTTCCTTATTTGTGACCAAAGGCGAAGACAGAACGTACCCTCATCAGTTCTGGGGATGACACAGAATTTGAAGAGGGAATGACTAGTATACTTGAGGACAGGACCAACAACCAGAGAGCCATAAAAATTCAGTAAAAGGAATCTCATAGAAAATATGCCACTTAGTGCCTTAAAGTACTTCTCTTATCTGTTAGAAAGCAAGAATTTCAAAGCATTACCAATGCTACTCTCAACATTTTCTGACAAAGGAACACACTCCAGAGATGAGAACATAACACTTAAAAAATTAATTCATATTTTGCTTATAAAGACTCGATGATATCTTAACTCCTTCAACTTTTTTAAACCAATTTTAAAAATGATTGCAACAATGTGTCATTATACAATTTCCACCTTCACGGATCAGAATTTTAATACTACATACATCCACATTCTAATAAGAAACAAAATATCTAATAAAATACTCAATTATACCAAGAATTATCAACACAATTATTTTGGTTTGTATTAAAAATTGCTTATGTGACAACATAACAAGCTGATACTAGGCAATGCAAACACAAATTGCTTGTTACCTTTGTTCAGAAAAAGATACTGAAGTTTTGAAGAGTCTCAAAACAAAACTTCAAGCAAAATCAGATACAGCAAGATTTAAGTAGTTAAATGGCAATATTAGGACAAGAAAAAAGTAATCATAAATATAAGCCTGCCCATTAGAAGACTTTCAAATCATTAGAGTAGCAATTATTAGGGAAATTAAGAAATTTAAGAGTCCTAGCTTGATACTCGATCTAATTTTGGAGTACCTGACATACTTGCAAGCATGGTGAATAATCACGGGGATTAATTTTGTGTGTGCTTGGCTACCTAAGGAATCACAAATATGAGCTTTTATTCTCTCAGACTTAACATAAAGCCTGATTGAACTGTTCATTAATACTGCTCACTTGGAAAAAATATTATTTAGCAATCCTTCTATATTCAGCCATAATTTAAATTTCAAAAGCTGTTTTATTCTCAAAAGGTCACAGAAAATGAAGACACATGAATTCTATAATATCCAGAAAATAATCAGAGAAATATATATATACACTATCAGAATGTTTACCAGTAACAGACAGGATGAATTCCAGTTCTGTTTCATCTGAAAAACTGAACAGTAATTGGAAGGTTTAATTACTCACCAAATAAGCATTATCACGAACTAGAAAGCCCAAGTATAAGAACAAGACTGGCTAAAGTATAGCAGTATACTTTATTGTCTTACCTCCATGAAACAACCTTAAATATTTTCTTGCCTGCTCATACAGATACAGAACTGTTCTCTGCAGCACTAAAGAGAGGAGGTTTCCCAATCCTCTAGCACCGTTTAGTGGCTATTCATTTGTAATGCAGTTGTATATAAAGAAACAAGTAGAATTCTATCTTCAGCTCTAGTGAGAATTAAGAAAGGCTGGCATGTACCATATCAGCAACCTCACCTGTGAGCAGCAGCTTAATATTGCTAAGTTAATTCATTAATTTGAAAATATTCAAATCTCTGAACTGGTTAAAACAAAGAAGAAAAGCACACACAACAATGTTAGGACCACATAAGAAAAAAAAAAACCCAAAACAGAAAGCCAGTTGTACAAGATAAATCATCGTACATCTTTCCATTTGTCAGGCTCAAATCAATTTTAAGCAACAAAATATTGCTAAGAGATTATACAGAAGTGCCTAGGTAATTCTAAAATAATACATGTGGAAGAATAACATTCTAAACATTGAGATATAGTTCCTTTAAAACATTTAAGAAGGACTAGGCAGTTATGATATTCAAACATCAGCAAGATTATAGCTATGTCCAAAAAGGTTCTCACTAAAATCTTATCTCAACTCAGGAAGGTAATTTCACCAAGCTAAAATAAGCAGATATTGAAATACTCCACTCAATATCAACAAGGTGTTTAGCATCACAGGCAATTAAAATTTCTCCCAAAAAGAAATGCTACTCAATTTCAGAGATCGAAATACCTGCATAATTTCATCTCTCCACAAATCAGGACTGCAATCAGGCGAACTGTTCAGCTTTAGACAAACCACTTGCTTTTTATCAATTCCTCTGTCCCTCCTCCCACATCGATTCCCTCAATCTCTCCAAACATAAACTTAAGGATGACTAGAAGTGAAGTTACCTTTAAGCAAACTCTGAATATTTTTCAGGTATTTGTTATTTTGAGCTTCTTAGAATTCTGATTAAAACCTGTTACATTCTGACAATATGGGTGCAAATCACAGCATCAACTCTCAAACACCAAACCTTTGGGGACAGCAGTTACCTAATTCACCACAGATTCAATCAGACAAGTAGTCATCATCTTTTCAGAATATCATATATAGAGAACAAAAAACTCAATTCACTCTTTTTACCTTAATTCTCCACTTAAAATTTTTATTCCAACAGAACCATCATCACAATCCATTGTAAAAGGAATTTGTTCTGTAAGACCAGACAAATCAGGCATTTTAAGGAATGAAATTAACGACCATATAATATTACTGTCATGAGACAAAAACAGACAGCAAAGTAGTTATTCAAGATTAGCAGTTTAATAATTCATTCCTCTGGTCTTTCATCAAGGCTGCAATGACACACAAAAAATTGAGTTGTTTCTAGGAAGCAAAATACAACAGTTTAAATTGACGGTTTATGAAAAATCTTACTTTACCTGCAGAGCAACATCCTATTGTCAATCAGATCCTTCCAGACAGGAGGAACTGACATCAATGGAGAGCTGACGTTATACAGCAGTTATACATCACACAATACAAAGTCCTAATGTGGGGCAAAACTAGGCAATAACACGTTCCCAATGAACTATCAACACTAACTCCCAGCAGATTGTTAAATCGGTTTTAAGACCGCTCAGCCCTCTTCCCCCCGCCCCCCCCCCCCCGCAACACACACGCCTACATACTACCAGTAAATGCGTACTTCAGCACGTTTCACGTTCTCGCTTTCAGGTGGCAGTTTCAGAGCCAGCTACCTGAATCTGCCCAGCCCAGCCACGAAAACGCAAAGTTCTACTTTGCTTTAAAAGAAAGAGGTTTAGCTTTGGTTTAATCTAAGCCATTCACTCCTTTGGGAGGCCCTGCAACAAAGAACGGGCAGAATTGCCTTTTCTAGTCCTACACACAGATAGGAGTGACTTTCTTCTCCTCCTTCCTCTCCGCGAGGCGGAGAAGCAGGAGAAAAGGCAGACTTTCCTTCCCCCGCTCCCTCCCCTCGTACGGCGGCAGCCTGGGCAAGAAGAGAGGTCCTTCCTGCCCCTTCTGCCGCGGGCGGGCCAAGGGAAAGAGAAGAGAAGAGCGAGTCGCTCTCCCACCGAGGCCTACCGGCCGAGAGGAAGAGGAACACAAGCCGGAGTCCAGAAAGGTGCAAGCCGGGCCTCACCACTCCAACGCGGTGCAGCCGCAAGAATTAACACGAGAGGCCCCTTCAGAGGCCCCTGCGGCCGACCCGGCAGCACTCACCGGGCCGCGCTGAGTGGTGACGGTGGTCGCCATGGCGCCTCCTCCGGGCCCGAACCCTTCCTTCCGCCCCGCCAGGCCGCCGTCGCTACCGTTACCGCTCCCAGCAGCCGCCGCTAACCGCCGCTCAGCCCAGTCAGCTGACCCCGGCCCCGCCCCAGCGCCCGGGCGCGCCTGCAGCAACGCATTCTTCCCCCGCCCCCTCTTGGCCGTTGCCAAAGCGGCGCCGGGCGCTTGCGCAGAGGGACAGGAACGCAGCCGTCCCTTGTTGCGCATGCGCCTACCGCCCCCCCCCCCCCCCCCCCCCCCCCCCCCCCGCGTCGATTGGTGCATGCGCGCTTCCGCTCTGCGGTGGCCGCGGCAGTCACTAGGGGGCACCGCGGCGCTGAGGAGGAGCTGGGGTGGGTAGGAATCCTTGGGGTCGCCATCTTGGTGCCGGAGCTGACCCGCTGGCCTGAGGGAAGCCGTCCACCCCCCTCGGAGACGGGGGCAGAGGTGTTTGCGTGGACCCCGTGGAGCGCTCCCTGCCACCAGTGGGTGCCATAAGGAAGCAGTGTTTTGCCTCTGCAGCCTGGCTGCTGGACGGCTGGCCCGGTGTTAGTGGCTCTCCAAAGCGAGCACAGTGACCTCCTTCAGCTTGCTGAGTGATTGCCGCCCTTTCCAGAAGAACAAAAGCGGCTTTAATATCCATCCGACTGCTGCTTCTGGAGATAAAATCTGGTCGTTTTAAAACCTGTTTAAATAACATAACTGTTTCCTGTTGTTAGGATCTGCTGCACAAATTTAGCCCTTAATTAAAATTCTAGCGCAGATTTTGGCAGCTGGAAATAGAACAGTGCAATTAGGAACGCTCCAAATATAGCACCAGCTTTTTTTCTTCCACACTACCCTCACATCTACTTGGAGTGGGAACAGCCTCATCTTTTTACTTGTGTCTTAATACTGAGGAAAAATTGAGTACTAAAGGATGTAATTGATTGGGAGCCATTGAACTTCAACATAGTTGAAGTCAGCTGTAAGTCAGCCAGCCAGCTGAAGAGAAGGGCTGTAATGTTCCCTCGTACCCCTAAATACGGTTCCTGTGCTGGAAGCAGAATTCAGGCCAACTTACAAAAACCATTAAAGAAACAAATCATCACTATAGATAGTGCACTATATGAGTGGGCAATGCAATTTACAGTTAAGCTCAGTGATTAAGAACATGCAGCATCATATGTCAGATGTGTGCCCTGTCTGTGCAAAACTTGTGTACTAATACAGTTATAGTATTAGTATGAACAGATAGTTCATAACAAATGCTATCCAGATGTAGCCTCTTCCAGGAACCTCAATTTCTTTGTACTGTATACATGCAACCAAGTTCTGCTTATTAAATGATAGAAATTTCTTGAGCCCACGTGGTTAGAACAGTAAGTAAACCCCAGAGAGGTAAGGGAAGATGAGTGCTTATCTCCATAATTACAGTCTTGATGTCACGAGGGCAGGTTGGAAGGAAAAAAGCGTTAACAAGCCTCATTGCTATTCTTCTGTCTATAACCATACAAGCTAGGAAATTAGTTTTAGGTAAGTCATGAGCAGTTACAGTTTCACTTACCTTAGATTTCATTCTCATTCTAAGACCTGGTCTGGTCACAACAATTTCAAAAAGATGACATGAGTAGACATTATTGTCTCTATAAAATTTATATCAACAAAAAACCCAGTAATATTAACTCAGAGATGGTTGATACTTGTTTTTGTCATACAGAGATACACAATGACTAAACATTGTGCCTTCCTAAAGGCACAGCCATTTTCTACCTGCATCTTTTATTGTCTTGTTTTATTCTTATTCCCAGGAAATCTACATAAAATCAAATCACTTATTTTTAACCACCATTTTTAATCTATGCCGTAAAGGGTCTGTTGTTAAACAAGCCCCCACTCTCCCTAGGATAAATTAGTATCCTAAGGTGGCCTGGAAATAATACAAAAATACTGGCTTTGCCATCTGGTGGACATCCAGAAGAACAGCAAGTAAGCTTTGACCTGGAGAGATAGGTGGGTTTGTTTCCCCAAGTGCAAGATCACCACAAATAGGGAGCACTGGTGCAAAAACATTAGGTGAGGTATTTGATGTCAATGTAGTCATTAAAGTTCCCATGTAAGCCATGGGAAAGGTGAGAGAATAAAATTCATTAAAAGCCTGTTACTTGCAACATATGGGCATCATTAAAAAAAGATTGAAAGGTAATTAAAGAAGCTATAATGACAATAAATTGCATGTATCTTGTAATAAAATTTTACACGTCAGTTTCTCCTGTATCATTCTTTCATTCTGAGTCTCAGTCTCTTCTCTGTTCTCATTTGTCCCTCCCAGAATCTTCCCTGCCCAAGTCTACCCCTTTTTTCCATTGTTCCATCTGTTCTTTCCTAAATGCTTCTACCCCTTTTGCTTCTCTCCATCCTCTCTTTTGCTTTGACACTCTCCTACATTTTTCTATTTAACTTTGTTTCCTACAGATTTGTCATAAGCCCTATATTCCCTAGGGAATGAAATTTCACCTAGAGCTTTCTGTTCACACTTCTTATAACCTCATCTCCTTGTTCCCAGCTATTGGCTGGGTAGGAGGCAGTGCATGTTTCTCAGCTCTCTGTGCTGCTTCAATACCAGGCCAAATGCCAAAGATGACTCCAGCTTTTGCTGGAATACTTGCTTGATGGGTCACTAATCCCTAGTTTATTTTCTATATCCAGTTACGTATTTTTATGAAATTTCGAAGAGCTTACTATCTCTGAAGACATTAAATAAAAATTGATTGAAATTGGACAGCAGGTTGGAGATATGTGGAGACAAACAAATATAAGTCCACATAGTGTGGTCACTTGAAGACTATCAAATAGGCATTGCTCCCTAGGTTGGCTCCAGAATCTGAAGGTGTAGATACCACATATGCTTTTCTTCATAAAATTCTTCATAAAAGCAGAAACTAATGTCTCCTGGGGAATGAGGCTGCTGGGGGGGGGGAAGAAGAAGGAGAGTAATGCACATAATGCTGTTCTCACAGTTAGAGCACAATTCCTGCCAAATTAATTTTGGGCTTGTTCACAAAACTAGAAACTTCAAAGGTTGAGGAGAGTCTGATGCTATGGAGGGAGGGAGGGAACATGAGTCTTAATGAGATAGCTTCTAACTTTTGCTAAGGATTTATTCAACACTCAGCCTCACTCTAAAAGAGTGGGATCTCACTCTAAAACTGTGAGATATACAAAAATGTATACAGCAGTAATTAGTGTGGTGAGAGGACTACATTTGTACATCTTTAATAGCGCCCTTTTAGGAAGCTCAAGCCTCCCAGTTTATTTAGGTAAGATCCATAATAGAATCCTCCAGTTAGGAAGTGAACTTCAAACTGTTAGTTAGCTGATCTCATTCCCAGGGAAAACTCACAAGTGAATTGGGTTACGTTTTATGCCATTTTTTTCTGTCAATAATGAGTACCTGTCATGATACTGCTCAAGTTCCCACTTGTTTATTGTGGTTTACAATGACAGTGAAGTCACAGGAATTTGTTTTAAAATGCACTCTTAGCTTAACTAGAGCTGGTGCATAAAAGCAGAGTAACAGTTGTGAAGTTCAGAGATACTAATCTGGTCCTGCAAAGAGTGAGGAAGGATCTCGCAGCAAAGAAGCAAAACAGCTTTTGGGTTAAATTTTGTAGGTATTACAAACATACAAGAATATTGTGGGATGGATATGCATCACTTATATCTCTGTCTTGGGTCTCTTTGAGTCCTTTTTGCCACATCCCTAAAAGACTTGGGATGCCGCACAAAGGTACAATTCTGTTGCATGGGAAGCTTTTGTAAAAGCATCTTTTACAAAATGCAAAGCCCAGTTCCACCATCATTTCTTACACAGTCTCCCAAAGCTGACTTGAAGTTAATAGCAGGCAGGAATGACAGTGGAGAATGCCAAAGGGATTCACTTCTCTGTGGATCCAGCCCACACCAGAGTAGAAATGCAGAAAAAGGAAAGGGATGTTGCAGGCTTCAAGCTACAGAAAGCCCTTGGGATCCTGTTGTGCTTAGCATAGCTTCTCAGGATGTACGTGGCCTTACACAGGCACTGGACACAGCACCAAACACACAACTGAGGGCAATGCTAATCTTTTTGTTCATGGTACCTGCTCAAGCTTGGTGATGTACAACAGAGCTGAAACAATAACATGGAGATGCCAGATGGCATTCAGACTGGCTGTAACAAACAATAATTTCCACTTCAATAGCATTCAAGATACGCAGTGCACTGCAAACTTTAAATAATCCTCACAATCCAGTTGAGGTGCAGAAGGATTACATCCCTCATCATGAAGGGAAGATAGCTCCAGTGTAAAACATGGCAACTCTGTAACAGCACACAACAGCATTACCCAGGAATTTCAGCCAGGATGCATCCTGCACTGAAACTGCGAGGGAATTCAATTGGATACTCTGAAGAGAGAAAGAACGTAATACAAACAGAAGCTGAAAATCAGCATTGCATGCCTCCCGACACCAGGGCATGAAACAGAGATGTTAAACAGCAGGCAACTTACCACCATCGCAACCACGGCGTAATTTCATACCCCAGCGTTCGAGCTACTGATTGAGCTAGATGAGTATTGGCAAAAGTGGTGTTCGAGCAATTGCAGGGAATTCTAGCAGAAAAGCTGAGAGCACTGCTGAGCAGCTAATAAGAGGCTGTTCTTCAGTCACGCTGCACTCAGAATAGCTTTCCAATAGAGGAAAAGCAAATTCTATTGGCTTCAACACCTGGTTGAGCAACTTAATAAGGACAAAATTGAAAGTTAGAGCTGAATCATTATTTATTTTATAACTACATCTTCATCACACAGTCCACTCCAAAATGGGAGTTATTTCATTTCAAATCAAGCTTGTGCGAGGTTTTTCTATAGGCTCATTCAGCACAGATGTGAGGAAAAGGTTCTTTGAAAACAATTTCAGACAGCAGCTGCTTCAGAGGAGGAGAGCAATCTACAATCAATCTACAAATCAAAGTTTTTTCCCTTTTTGCCAGTTTCACCGTGCATTTCCCAAATTGTATTTCTTATGTGTGTTTTTACTGCACCAGAAAAATTGTAGCGGTGCAGAGACTGTATTTAATGTTATTTGGGTAACATGTCAATTTCCAGACAGCACTTTTAAAAGAGATGACCAAACAGTTCTGAGAGAAAAATGTCTCTGTCCTGCCCACAATAGGCACTGAAACCAGCTTGTTTCTCTCATTGAAATTACTTTTTCTGTATATGAAAACTGCTATTGTTTTACCTCTTAATTTTCTATTCTCTGAAGTTCTGCTGTTCAGATGGATTCAGAATAAACTTAACCCAATTTCCTCAGGCTTTCCTTGTAGCTATATGCCCTTCTGTGAAGCCTGGTCATTTTTGTTGTCTTCTGCTGGTTTTTTCCCAATAGAACCATACCTTCCGTGAAGTATCCAAAATTGGACACAGCATCCCAGCTGGGGTACAGACAGCTCCAAGGAAAGTTGAAGAAATACTAAATGTTTTGTAAATTATAACACTGGCTATAAATTGCAGTAAGACTTTTCCTTTTTTACAGCAGCATAACACTGTTTATTCCTGTGCAGCCTATGATCTATGTTAACATCCAAATCTTTTTCTGCCATACTGTTACTTAGCTCATCCTTCACTGCCTTATGTTTCTACAGTTCATTATTCTTGCTTAAGTGTGGTGACGTGTTTGTTTTTATTGAGTTGCATCTTCTCATCTCCTCCTGAAGTTGTTCTACAACTGTATACCTGTTATGGTTGGTTGGCAAAAATACCTACCTACAGTAATTGTGAATAAATCAACATGTTTGTTTATTTAAAAAGAAGCTGTTCTCTGGGGAGAAGACTAGCAAATGAAATCTCCACATCTTTTTTATTGAATCGGATTATCCTTTTTTATCTATATTATTTATCAAATCAGAGAACTTCCTGCTGCCTCATTTTTTAAAAAGACAGAATTCAGAAGTCATTGTTTGAAAATAAAGAGTAAGGCAACTTAGATTTTGGCACTCTAGTCTCACAGAAGGAGGACATGCAGCATTCTCAGTTGTGATAACCATATTCATACTTAGTACCATGCCAGTTTGTTAGTAGATATTGTAGGGATCTTGTTCATGTGCTGTACAATTTTCCAATTATTTGCTTTGGGTTTTCTCTCCTCTCCTCTCCTCTCCTCTCCTCTCCTCTCCTCTCCTCTCCTCTCCTCTCCTCTCCTCTCCCTCTTCCTCTTTTGCTTTTTGCTTTCTTTATTCTTTTTTATTTTCTCTTTTTTATTTTCTCTCAGAAAGGAAAACAAATATGTATGAACAGGAAAGAATTGTATTGTTTGCTTACCAAACTTTCCCTCACCAAAATTAAGTATATAAGTGTATATACAGGTATAATAAATTATGAGACAGAAGGAGAGAAACAATGCAAAATAATGGTGAAATGACATAGGAAGAAGTGACAACTTCTTCAAGAAGTTAAGGATATTCTTTTACAAAGATGCTAACAAGCCCAACATTTTTCAGATTTCTTCCAAATACTTCATACTCAATTTGTTCATACATTTCCCATTTGATCTAATATTTTGTGTAGGCACAAGTAGTTCAAATGTGAATTTCTACTCAATAACTAACATTTTCTGCTGGTTAGGGTAAGGTATGGTTCCCCACGCTCACAGTAATGGTCAGAAATTCTTTCTCTCCCCTCAGGCAAGCAAACATTGCTCTTCTGCTTACTCAAGTTCATTATAGAATCTTTGTTTATAGTCAGTAAAAAAAAAAATTTCTCTTGTGTAATTTGTTGCTCCTCCTCAATAACAAGATATACATGGAAACATGATAAGAAGATATACATGCAAACTAATACGCTATCTCTCTCATCTCCAACTGCTGATCTTTACACAATAAGCATCAATTTTGTGTGTGTGTAAAAGCATTGAAGGAAGAAGGAATTCTGTGAGTTAAATGTCCTACTTTTTCCCACTGAGTACTTCAGTTTTATAGATATTAGTTTTTATAATTGACAGTGAATATTATGAGGACTCTACAATATTAGTAGCTTTCAGTAGTGATATTTAGCAGGTTCTTTTTCTGTCTCTCCCTCTTTGTCTTTATATGCAGACCTAAGTGCCTGCAAGGAAATCATTATTTTCTGTTAGATGTTTAATCACAAACCTTGCAAGGAAATGCGCTGTTTTCCAAACAGTGCAGAACTAACTTCATTAGCACATTGACACGCTAGATACACTTGTCACCTCTGAAGTCCCATCTTAAAAGCCCTAACCTATATTCCCTTTAGAAAAGATTATTTTAAAGTAAGGCTGTAGCCTGTTTTTCTATTTCCATCTTTCTTCCAGAGCCTTTCTTGCTGAATGTGACAGGTTAAGTTGCACAGAAATACAGTCGGTGCCTGCAGTGATGGGATTCTTATACCTACTGGCTTTGGTTTATTTGTGGGCAGATACTCAGCCTCCTTTGAAGTCAGCACTGATGTACAAAGAACATCTGGAGCTCTGTCCAGGGAGCTCTGCAGAGCCGCTTTACCTCAGCCTCGGGGAAGTCAGCAAGAGCTGCAGGAGCCTAGCACCTCTGAAAACACAGTACATTTGGCAAATTTCTAGCAGGTTTCTTCCAACAACCTCAAACTTGTTAGGGTACCAGAGGCAGTGCTGAGGAAAAGCAATTAGATGCTGAGTCAGCTGTAGCTTCAGAGTTCTCAGACATCTGGACTGGATGACTGTATCTGTAGCTACATATTTTGAGCATTTCCCAACTCCTGTGTCTGTTCCTTGTCATTATTAGGTGTCACCATATGAGGTGTCATCTTAAGTGTTCAGTCACACAAGTGTCAAAGTAAAGATGAGTATTCATTTTCTCCTTACAAGGGAGACTTCTGATGAGGTATTGGTCTTGTGTTTAAAGATAGTTCCTTTTAACACAAGAGCAATATTCATCTTGTTAGACTTGTTGAAGATCTAAGTTCAGTTTCCATAGGCTCTATGATCTTAATATCATGATCTTGACACATTACCTGTCCACTCCCAAACAAGGCAATATTAACACACCTGTTAGGTGTTACAGTTCTGCATGCTCAAGGGCAGGATTTCTGTGTCAATAAAAATGTATAGAGTGTTTAGCACAAAAGGTCATTTTGGTCAAGGTCTTCAGCACTTCTACAATGTGTAACAGATATACTGTAATTTACAGTAATTTACAGGAAGAAATTACAAACTTGATATTTAGAGAGGGTGCTTCATTCTTTTCTATCTTCTGACAGATTAGAGAAAGACTTTGAAAAATGGAAGTGTGTTTTAAGATACAGAACATGCAGGTGGTATAGTCACTAGTGCCACACAGGAGCTGCCAACAGGTTCCTTCATTGCAATTAGTGGGCTCTGTTTCCCCTGTGGCCAGAGGATACGTGCAGCACACCGCAAGGCTGAGTACCAAGCTGAATACACAGCACAACACATGCCTGCACCTTCTCAGGTTAACTGTTCTGTAGATCCCTAAATTGTTAACATACAGTGGTCTTCTAGTTGGGAAAGCTGCAGAAGTGTGTGTATGAACTCTCATGAGACCTCATGTACGCCTCAAGTTGTCTGCAAGAATGCAATTGGAAAGAATAAATGCCGGAAAAAGTAATTAATTGAATCAAAGAGTGAAAATGAAATAAGGCAGGTAAGAAAAGCTAGTTTTCATCATCTTTGTATATAAAGTCTTCACATTAAGAACACTGCTGGTTAAAAGCAATGAATTGCTGATGTAAGTGTGGTTTTAACTGAAGTTGCAATAAACTGTAAAGAAAGCAAAAGTTTGTATAACTCACAGATACAACATATCTGTGTAACACATATGCTCACATACCTGTTTTAAGTGACTTCTTGCTCAGTTCCCTTCTGCTGCTTACAGCATTGTGTAGACCTTTCTGGCACATATGGTGTTTTCAACAGAAAGGTGTTGTCGCCTGACTGCAATTGTACAGATTTCCCCTGCAAGAATTTGGCCTTACAGCTATATTCAGAACATGAAAAATGTGTGAAATAAAAATATGACTTTGGGTTTTTTTTGTGATAACCAAGAACAAGGCAGAAACATTGTAGGATTATCTGAGCCTTCTATACATCGTTCATAAAGACTACAAATTGTAGAAAGGACAGTACTGCATATGTGATTTTTTGCCTCATTCTGGTTCTTTATCTGTGATTTGACAGAGGAACCTTATTTTTGTATGACCTGTAAATACTGCTATTGAAACAGTTTATTAGAAACAGAGAAATGTTTTCTCTCTCTGCAAAATTCGCATATTTATGTTACGTGTAGTAACAGTTTTGTATTGTAAACTGTAATGCTTCTGTTGGCTTCTACAGAAGCCTCTAAAATTTTGTGTAAGCCACCCTCAGCTTTCATGTGTGTTATGCTTACAGGACTATGCATCTTTTCAAGAGTGAGGGCAACAAAGCTATCTACCTCGTTGCAGAGTTATCTTCTGTGACTCTTCTCACGATGTATTTCTAGAACCCTTTCTTTGTGAACATGTTTCCTTTTTAACTTCGACCCCACTGAATGTTTGGTTTTCTCATGGTTTTCCCCATGAAACTGGCAATAAGAATTAGGTAACATCCATCTATCTGGCTTTGCACAGCTGCAATTGGCAATGAATTGCCAGGTAGTAGAGTTCAGACTACCTTGACACAAATACCCCCTTACAAGCAGTTCACCTCTCATTCCTAGTTGTATCCAGTAACAATAGTACTTAGAGGTCTCTGTTTAGATTGGGTCCTACTTGTACCAGGCATTTTCTCTGACTGAACCATTTTATGTGTACTGTTCTGACTGATGTTGTTGATCCAGGATAAGAGATTCCTACAATCAGCCTTTGCCACAACTCTTCCTCTTTTGCCCCCTCCACTTTGTTCTTTCAATTATATATCTTATCATTCCCTCCTTCAGTTCTGAGAAATTATTCTAGTTTAAAACAAACAAATGAATTCTCTCAAGTATGAAAAGAAACATGCTATTTAATATTACTGCTTCATTATTCAGTTGGAGAACCAAGATACGGAGAGATTAAGTGACTTGCCAGAGGAAAAGGAGGAAGGATGCAGGAAGAAAATTTAGTTCCTCTGAGTCACAGCTCAGCATCTTAAATAGAAACCTTCTTTGTTCTGACTTCACCTTACCTCTGAGCATTGCCCGATCTCTTTATGCTCAAACTTTCCTCTTCTAGACTGTATCTGTTCTCATTTCAAAGGGTGACTTGTCACATAGGACAGGCACGAAGGAGATGAAGGAGTTGTTCTAGCCTTTTCATCTCTTGGAGTTTTTCTCCACTGCCACTGCTACAAGCTAAAGTGGAAATGATGTCCTGGAATCACAGTTTTCCCTTTACTGTCTAAGATTTTTCCCCCCATATCATATTTGTTCAGTGTACTGTTTATTTGCTAGCTCCTGCCTGGCAAGCTTCATCTACCTGCTTTGTGCATAAATGTCAGGGATAATTTTGAAGCCTCAGCGTGACTGCCAGTTTGCCAGCTGCCATGTTGGTCTTTAGGATTTAACTTTCCATCCATAAAATGGCATGTATTTGTTTATTTGTATTTAAAAAGTTGCTAGCATATTGTCTCTAGATGCACAAACAAAATGTTTCAGCCAAATGTAAATATGCATGTCTGAATTAATGTCAATTAATGAAAGACCTTCTTAATCACATAAACCCTCCCACATTTTTAAATTACTCCATGCTCTTCTTCAAAGTCTGGAGAAAAGATATACTCTGCAATGTGACCTATAGGTGAAAAAAACTTAAAAGATGGCAGTCTAGTATGGAAGTGGATTGCAGGATCAAGTACTACACACTGCCCACTTTCAGCCAGTTGAGCACGAACTGCAATTTTTTTTTGTCTCCTTTGCCTGAGGCAGTGAGTTCTCTGTTGGGTTTTTACTACATACAGCTATCTACTATAAGATATATTCACAGTTAACAATCTGACTTAAAAAAAGTTATGCTCAGAACCTAAAGTTTACTTGATTTCCATAAAAACACATTGACTCATGTATTAATGCACAGAAGGGGGGGTCATTGCTCACTATCAGTCGACCGATGCCCAGCCAGCCCCTGAGCCACAGCAGGCCATGCCAACCTCCAGCCCTCCAGTTTTATTGTTGAACATGACATCATAAGTTATGGGACATCCCTTTGTTCCATTGTGGTCAGCTGTCCCAGCTGTGTCCCCTCCTGGCGTCTTTTGCACCCCCAGCCTACTTCCTAGGGGGATGGTGTAAGAAGCAGAAAGGGCCTTGATGGTGTGTAAGCACTGCTCAGCAATAATGAAAACATCTCTGTATTATCAACACTGTTTTAATGACAAATCCAAAATGTAGCACCATACAAGCTACTGTGAAGAAATTTAACTCTATCATAACCAAAACCAATACAAGAGGAGATTACTAAATTGATATGGACAGCTCTGCAGAGCCTTTATAGCTATTCTTAAAATGGTAATAGTCCTTCATTTTCAAAAATGAACTATGAGTATAAGATTTGCACCAGTGTATCAAATATTCTACCACTAAATAATAGTGAAATGTTGTTGCTGATAAAATAGTAACTGAGAAGTACAAAGCAAACTGTTACTAACAGCAAGGTATTCCAAATGCAGCAGAATAAATTTGGAGATTTTATCAAAGGGAGAGAGACCTCCAGAGATTTGGTTTCAGCAGACTTACACAGTAAGGAGGCTCACACCCAGGATTTGTTCTCATTCACTACTGCCAGAAGTGCAGCTTCCTTAGCTAATTCTTCTAGTTTTCTTTTCATCAGCACAGTGCAATTCCTCTGAACTTCCCTGAGCTTGTCAAGTTCTTCTAATATCATAGAATCATAGAATGGTTAGAGTTGGAAGGGACCTTAAAGATCATCAAGTTCCAACCCCTCTGCCATGGGCAGGGACACCTCCCACTAGATCAGGTTCCTTAACTGGTGAGCTTGGAGCTTTTCTTGCTCAGTTTTTCTTTCAATTCCAGTCTGATTTGCAAGTGTTCCAAATGCCTCTGGTTTTCAAACATATTCCTCATTTCTAACATATGTTCCTTCTGACACAATTTATTATCCCACTATGCACAAATCTGCTAGGACATTTCCATGATCTCTATCTTCAATTGTTCATTATTTTCAATTGTTCAATTGTTCAGTTACAAATTTTTATTCTTCAGTTCTAATTGTTTGATTTTCTTTTCTTTGTCTTTCCATGTGTCCCTGGCATCATCCATTTCTCTGTGTAGGTGTCCTACTAAGGTCTTCAAACAGCTTGCCCTGGCTTGTAGTCATCTGAGCCCATCCTTCGAATCTTCACTTTCTTTCAGTAAATTCCAATCTTCAATACCCAGCTCTGGTATTGTGTCTCTGAGATGCCATCTTTGATTTTACAAGTTTTCACTTGTCAAAGATAGTTCATTAACCAGAGAGGTTTTCATGTTGGAGAAAGAAAGGTGGCAGGACATGCTTGCTCTGAGAGTTTCCAGCATGCCCAAGCATGACATAGTGCAGATGTCACAATCCCATGGTTCCTAGCTGTCTGCTCCCACTGGGCAGCTGTGACTTGCAAGATGTTGTGATAAAAAATATGAAAAGGTATTATCAAGAAAATTAAGAACTTCGGGGTAAAGTGCCTTCATTGGAAATTAGTTAAGAGTTAAACAGGGAGCAGAAATAGATCCTTTTTCAAAGCAGCTAAGTGCTAACTGAGAGAGGTGAAAGGCACCATGCTATGACTGATGCTTTTGCTATATTTACTGAATGAATGTTCAAAGAACTATTATGAACAGTGAAGTGACCCCATTTTTAGATTATGTAGCATTCTGTAGTATCATGAAAACTAAGAAATTAAAAAGGCACCTAGACAGATGATGTAATGATAAGTAGAGTTTTGATAAATAAGAAATACTGCATGTTAGAGCAATTTCAGCTGAATTGTACACCAGATTCTTAGATAACTGTAACCATTTAGGAGCCAAACATGGAAATCATGGTGGAAAGATCAATAAAACAAAAATCCCCACACCATTAGCAGCAGGCTAAAAAAATGATAGGGTGAACTAAGATCTAGGGGGGCATTCTTGCTGCAAAGCCCCTCTTTCTCTGTGTATTTGGCTCTCCCACCCATCTCCTGCTCCTATCCATGGCAATTCTGCTCCTTGGTTTTTCTCCAGCCTGAGCCTGTACCCTTTTCTCCAGGTTGGCAGCATATTTTATCTGTGCCTCTACTGTGGCCATTTAAAAGTTAAAGCTCAGCCTAGAACAGCTGTGTACAGCACTGAGTGTCTTTGCTATTCTCACACTAATCTCATCCTCACACACTCCGGCACCAGGACAAGCAAAGTGGGCTCTATAGGGTCGCCTACCCTATTCTCCCGTGGAGATCTGTGGTGGCAACTTTAGAATATCAATGTGTCAGAATAAGTAATGAGGTTTCCCAGTCCAGCTTATCTACCTTCAAATCTTCTTTAGTGTGTCAGTCAGCAGTTCTTTTGCTTTGCTAATGAGTGTCCTTTCTAGGGCAGAGCCCACAGCTTCCATTAACTGGGCACACTTTCATACCAGATCCTTAATGTGGTACGTTGTGCCTCCCCCAGCACTCAGCGGGGCTGCTCCTGTTGGACAGGACTTGTAACAGGCTGCGCGTGTCCCTATGCCGAATGTCTCATTCTTCATTCTGAATGGCTCAAGTATACCAGTGACACCAAAGATACTGGTTTTGCCACAGTTTGTAGGTACTATGGAAAAGAAAAGGAAAGGAGAAGGAAAAGCAGGTTTTCATGAGACGCAGCCTGGGAAATACTGAGGGATTTTATTCAGCTGCAATACACCTTTTTTGTCTGACTGCATTTAGGTGAGCTCTATTAATACCAGGCTTTTTTTCCTCCCTTGCTTTTCTTCTGCTTGTTGGCAACGTTATCTCCCTGTTCTTTGAAGCCAATTAGCAGGTGTATGGCACTGCAGAACTAGCAACATGACTTTCCAAAGGATCTTCACTGTCTCTGCAGATTCGCGTTCACTACTGTTACATAATCCCCTGCTTCTGGATGAGTTATTCTTCCATTTTATGCTGTTCTAGCATGAAATTACAAAGCCCCATGCTGCAAATTAGATTTCTGTAGGGATATCAGGTGTATCAAGAAAGGCAATTCCAAGTGGCCTCAAAACCATGCCCTTTTAAAATATCTCTTGAATGGGAGCATCCAGTAATCTTGTAAAGAAAATGGGGAGAAGGAGAAAGAAAGATTTTGGTATCCTGTGCATTGTACAGTTTGAGCTTGTTGGCCTCATTTTCAGTGTGCAAAGTCCTTATTGTTTTTAATAAGTTTGTGAAATGCAGTGGGTCTGTATATAGAGCAATTCCTGTCAAAAAAATCTTTTAACAATGTCACTTTAAAACACACTTGACTAACAAGTGAAAGGGGAAGAAAAGGAAATTCAGGAATGTGCAGTGAATTTATATGGAGGAAACCCTTGTTAGGAGGATATGAGATTACGTCCCAACTTATTTTAACCCATGCAGGACTCGTTCATCACAGGTAACATTCATGAAAGCAGCACTCCACCAGCTGCATAATACCCACAGGAAACTAAGGAGAGTGATAATCAGTGGAAAACCCTGCTGATGACTTCTCATGTGACTTCAGGCTGCCCCTTGAAGACTCTATGTGACTGTTTCAGAAGTGCAGCCTCCCTGCCTGCATTCTATATAGATGCAGGAGAGAAAGACAAACTCTTGTAGACAACAGTGTAGGAATATTACAAGTTGAGGAGGATAAAAAGGTTCAGCCTTCAAACCCAACAGAAAGTACTCTGTGGACCACTGTGGCTTGTTGTAAAACTGGAAAAGAAATATCTACATCCAACATCAATTCATCTATTGGTGTTACCAGAATGGGAGTCCAAAATTCTAATTTTCTATTTGAAAGGAAGTTGGAAAGCCAGAAAGTTACACCAGAGCCAAAGTTGTCTTACTGTATTTAAGGGAGTATTCAGAAGGCTTTGGGTGTTGGAGGGATAAAATGCACAACAGAAAAATCCATGTTGAATAACATAGAAATATTCTGTAATAGGTGAAATCATAAAGCCCTCATATATTTTAAACTCACTCCATATTCAACAAAATTACTGTTTATGTCAAAAGGAAGTTGGTGAAGGAAGGAAAAGAAGATTTGGCCGTAAGTCAATTTCATGCTCCCCTTGCTTTGGACTGATAAGCTCCAAATTAACTTTGGAGTAATCAAGAGTTTAGAAAATATTATAGAGATGGATGATTTCTGCTGATTATGGTAAAAAAAAAGTATTTGTGACATTCAGACAATACAGGAGCACATTTCTCCTAAAATAATTAGTTTTATGATACTTCAAACTTTTCATGCACAGAAGTAGAAAGTCATGAGAAGTCTTTTCTTTCTCTCCTCTCTCCAGACCCCTGTCTCCCCTCCTGCCCTTCTCAGTGCTTTACCACTTCCATCCAGAGAACAGCAAGAGGGAGAATCAAACAAAATCATGTTGTTCTGCTTTCCCTTTTATCATATTCAACACTTGACCCAAGCAATCAGGAAGCAATTAAAAGCGTCTGTTTCAACTCCCCATCCTGTTCAAATTCTTGTTCTCATTTTGTGTGTCTGAAACTGCTCTTTTAAAAGCTTGCCAGTGTGTGTGAATGTGTGTGTGTGTACTTACAGACAAACGCATGCCCTTGTTCTTTCTGTCAAGTGATATTACAAAATGTATCTTCATTTCTAACAGAGTTCAGTCATCTTTGTAATAAACACGTCCTTTAAAAAAATTCTCAACCTTGATGCTTTTCAAAATGTCTCTAATGATTTCTAATTTACTGACATTTTCCCTGAGCCCCTCATCAATTTAACTATTCAAATTGCTAACACTGTTAATAATTCCTCTGTCTCCAGCAGACCCACTGCAGACCTTGAAATCCCTCTGTTGCCTCTGCAGACAAGAACACATCTGGTTGCACATCCATACCATGCTGGATCAGAGTATTTATTAGCCTGGCAGCAGAGTCTCATCACCATGCAGTATGATGATTAACGGCTTCATTTTCACCATTGCTATCCAGAAGGGCCTCTCACAGGGCCATTTCCTCCCCTCACTTCTATCTTACAGTGGTGTAATTCCACTTATTTCAGCATGGAGAACAGCATGAGCACAAGGATCTGTATTTCTAGGGGAAGATTTTGAGAAACATTTGGAGATGCATGCCAAATTGCCTTCCATGCCTTTGAAAAAGTACAGATGTCTACTTTGGTGGAGATTTGAAGGGGAAGCAGATGTAGGCTGACCTGTCTTCAGACAAAAGTCCAAATTTTCAAAATGGCTCCATGCGTGCTCTGCTGGGGCTTTCAGGCTGCAGATACTGAAACAAGCTAGGAATGACCTTGCTGCACATCAGCTGAACTGCGTTAATTGCTCTTACCCTGTGGTACATAAAAAGCATTTGGAAATGGCTCATCTGTTTCAGAGGCAGTTCAGGCCTTAGAGTGTTTTGTGTTCCTGCTTTCTAAACAAAGTTCCCATGCAGAAGCAACTTGTTAAGTTGCTTGGCTCATCTCAAAACTTCCTGAACAGAAGTGCTCATATCTGTGGTGGTACACATGCAGATAGCAAATGATATGTGACAGTTTCCGAAGAGACCCTCCTGCCTGTACATGCAGAACAAAGGGATGAACTGTGTCTGCTGATGGTGCCACAGCCAATAAAAATAACCAAACAAGCTCAGACAAGGACCAGATGGTCTGCAGCAGATAGCCAGGAGAGCAGTTGTAAGGTAGTGTTTCAGGGAAGAATCCCTTCAGAAGTGCAGACCAGTAATTAGAGGATGAGGAACTTGGTACGGATTTCTAGAGTCTATGTCTTAACCACAAATTTCCTGTTAACCATGTTACTTAAACCTTCCGGGTCTTGATTTCCTTGTTTGTGAATTTGCAGTTGAGATACCCATCTTGGGGTGATGTAATTAGCTGATATTTACAAAATTATTTGAGATTCTGCAAGGAATGTTACTGGCTACATGCAAGGAGTGTTTCTTGTGTAGGACAGCATACGTGAGTTTTTCAGTCTGTCTTGAAATCTGCATGTTCTGTAAAACTGGGGTAATAAAAACCACTGATCAGCTCAAATGAGCGGTCTCAATGCCTCTGGAGTTATGGATAGCTGTCCCATAGACAGTCCCATAGACTTGTGTGTGTCTACTAGGTGTAGCAGTTCTCTAAGTTTCCCCTTGGGTTACTCCCTGCCGTCCAGCTCAGGGGGTTGGGTACCTGGAGAACAATTATTCTTACTATTAAAGACTGCGGTAAAGAAGGCATTAAGTACCTAAGCCTTCTTCTCAGCCTTTGTCACTATGTTTCCCTCCGCATCCAATAAAGTATGGAGATTCTCCTTAGCCCTCCTTTTGTTGTTAAACTATTTATAGAAACTTTTTTTATTGTCTTTTATAGTGGTAGCTAGATTAAGTTCTAGTTGGGCTTTTTCCCTTCTAATTTTCTCCTTGCGTAACCTCGCAGTATCCTTGTAGCCCTCTGGAGTTGCCTGCCTATTCTACCAAAGGTCATTAACTCTCTTTTTTCCCCAGTTCCAGCCAAACCTCTCTGTTCAGCTAGGCTTGTCTTCCTCTGCACAGCTCTCCTTTTGGTAGAGGGATGGCCTGTTCCTATGCCTTTAGGCTTTCCTCCTTGAAGAATGTCCAGTCTTCCTGGACTCTTTTGCCCTTCAGGACAGCCACCCAAGGGACTCTGTCAACCAGTCTCTTAAACAGGACAAAGACTGTCCTCCAGAATTTTAAGATGGCAGTTCTGCTAACCCCCCTCCTTACCTCTCTGAGAATTGAAAACTCTTATTGTGTTATGATCACAGACTGGAGACAGACTCCAATCATCTCATCATCCGTAAGTCCTTCTCTTTTTGCAACAACAGGTCTGGTGGGGCACCCTATCCCATAAGTCACTGAGTGAATACATAGGGAGTATGTATTTCTCCCTATTAAGATCAAGGCGTCAGGGAATGGAAAGATCAGGCAAATAAGGTTTTGCCTCTAGTGGGTGTAAGCTACTCCACAAAAAGGGCAAAGCAGTTTAATTCTCCAAGAAACACGGGTGATTTTCTGGTGTTCAGAAATCAGGCCATGATGCATAATGGCAATTAGGTGATTGAGCTGAGCAGGTTGCCCAAATGCCCTTGTGGATCTTTGCATATATGTGCATTAGGAAGGGCTAAGGGAACTGGGTTTTTTTTAGTCTTAAGAAGAGAAGGCAAAGAGGAGATCTTATGGCTATCTGCCACAACCTAAGAGGAGGGTATAAAAGAAGAAATGCCCCCCATTCTCAAACTGGGGAGCACCACCCTGTAATGGGGTGGTAAAAGAAGATGGGGATATTAGGTTACTACCTTCCAGCCATTTGTCATTTTTCTGAAAGTTTGCACCTCTGTCTTCCTTTTTCTGACAGCCATTCCTTGCAGACACAGGGAAAGCACACATTGATCTTCCTCCATTTGATTTCTGTATTTCTGGAGAATTTCAAATCAACACGTAGGGCCTTTTGAGCAGTTCACTTTCCCTTGCAGGGTATTTTCTAAATTCCCTTTTACCTTAGAGACCTTGTGCACTCAAGCTATTTGCAACATCTACTTTATACTACATTCAGTTCAACCAATTCTGCATTTCAGGCTTCATGCTTTATCCTGACTCCTTGCTTTATCCTGACTCAGGACCCCACACATATTCCTCCATACTATGACTGCAAGCAGGAATTACCTATGACTTTTTTATTCTGGTCTATCCCTGGACCTATGACTCTGGTCTATCCCTGGACCAGCTTAGTTTTTTGTCCTCATTCTCTTCATACTCCTTAAAATAAACTTGGTTTTCCTGTCTGTAAAATAGGACTAATTAGAATGACTTTAAAGAGTGGACTCTGCCTTGACATTAACAATCAGAAGGATCCTTGTCATGATTAAGCAGCCTGAGCTATATACTGCTACCTGTACATGCCACACATAGAACTAATAAATACAAGATAAGATCCTGTAGGATCTGTCTCCCTTAGAGACCACTTTGATGATGTGAAGCATCATTGTGTAAACTTCAATGGACAGGGAAAGAGAGCACCAGTTCTCTTGCATATGATAGAAGTGACAATGGGACTTGCAGTTTAACAAGCTCAGTTTACACAGGAAACTAAAGTAATTCTAAATTAACATAACTAATTAGCAGCTTTAGATAATATAATTGCTATGCAGAACTTCCCAGTTTTAGTTAGCATTCTATATTAACTACTATGTAATTATTAAGGCACCATACTCAGCACTAGCAACTTAATTATCTTTAGTATTGCTCCAGTCTCAAGCTTGAATGCTGATGATTAATAAACCACAATTATTTGTGGTTGTAATTGTGGCATTTTAATTAAACTGAAAATGCACTCTGTTTGCTTTTTGCCACAGTGTTAATTTTTTTAATTAAGGTCAGATCTTTTGTCAAGCTTTTTTTTTTTAATCTCTAATTGTGAGTTAGGTAGACTGATCTCTTGTCATCTTAATAAAACATTGTGACAGATGGGTCTTGGGGTAACAAAACAGCCTCAAGAGCCTTGCTCTATGTAATCCCAGTGCTAATAACAATACCTTGATATGTTTTTCCATGATTCTTGAGTAGCTTCAGTGTATGTAAGTCCCATTTAATTTTCTTTTAGAATTAGTCTCTGCAAGGGTCAGTTTGTTATTACTTACATTATGACAATATTTAGAAGGTCCTTTTGAGACCAAAGAATTTACAGACCAATAAGGCCAAAAGTGAAGGGGGAAGTGTTGGTTTACAAAAGTAAAATGATCTGCTCATTGTCACTTAATATGTTACTGTCACAGCCGGGAACGGAGTCCAGGCCCCCCAGCTCTATTTCTGTGCTCTGCCTGCTAGGTAACATTGCTCCTCACATTAGCAAGTTTAGGAATGCCAAATGTGTGGAGGCAGAGGCTTAGTCCCTATTTTCATAACAGGGTTCCTGGCCTTAGGAATAATTAAATGTTTTTTAATACATTTTTGTAACAACTCTGACTTCAGAGGATTTCATTCTGATTTACACTAGAGTAAGATGGTTCAGGCCCAGGATTAATAGCTCTCCTCATAGTGCCTGAACACTAAGATTTGCTTGTATAGAGGAAGAATGATTTCCCTGCCATTATCTGGAGAAATTTACTACGAATTTGCAGCAAGATCTGTCCCAGTTTTTGCCCTCTGAGATACTCTCAGTGCTAGCCATTAGAAACTTTATAGATAAGCTTCAGTTTATTTTTATATAGCCAGAATATAACTTAACTCAAAATGTCAATGTGTTTGCCTTGGGGGAGAATAGGAAGGAGAATTACCTAGTCCATTTCAGGGATTAGTTTTACTTGTGCTTGCTTTATTGCTGTATCTTCCAAGTTACAGGACTGGAAGCCCAGAGGTGAAATGGTTGAACACTGGATCAAAAGCCAGGTTTTTGGGGGCATAGTCAGAGAGGATTTGTCAGGAGGCCTGACTGAAAGTCATGATAGACAGAAAATGAAGACTGGAAAAGATCCAGAGGGGAAAAAACATCTGTTAGTTTAGGAAAGAAAGAGGTTATGAAAAGGAGAATGCTTTGGGCTGGGCTACTTAAAACAGAAGGAAGGAATTAGCAGATTTCAGAAGCTGAAGAAGGCAATGTAGGAAGCAGACATGGAAATTGAGAAGAGGGAAGAAAAGAAAATGTTATAATTGCAATTCCACTTAAACGTGATCTAATCTCTGGCCTGGGCAAATCCAAGATATATGTGTCTGCTCAGCCCAGCACAACAATGAAATGACTGACTGCCAGGAAAGGGGAAACCAATTGCCTGTCTATAGAGATAGTGCTGATATCTCTGGAGCTGTATGTTAAACACTTGAACAGGTGACTAAGCTTTCAGTCTATAGGGAAGAAAAGTCTATGTCCACTATGCAGATTTATAAACGTGTCCATCATTTCTAGCTTTTACAGAGGTATTCTGAAAAGGTGAACTCCCAAACTTTTTCCCCTTATGGGAGGAAAGTAGGTCACTAAGGTAAAAAAAACCCAAAACCCACAAAAACTGATGCAAAAGCAGATCAACAGATAACAGGAAATATAAGAGCCTTTTGTGAGAAAACTCATACAAGCCTTTCCATCCACTTTCAAATTCCCCTTTGACACTGGAAAATTGTAATTGTAGGGCTGGATGCTTTTGTCATTTCATTCTTCTTCTGCTGTAACTTCTGTAAAGCTGCTATGGACTTCCATAAGCAAAAGAAGACTCACAAAGTTCCCTACCCTAGGGATCACTTGCCTATTGTTTTTGTTGCATATCTCTTAATCTCTGGAGATTATTCTTCAGTTACTTAAGCATTCTAGCTGAATTTCAAATCATTGTAATACTGAGTGGAGTGAGGACAGGAGATTTCTAGGCATTAAATTTTGTCCTGAAGCAGACATAAAGTTAGGGATGGCAGCTTGATTCCTGAAGCTATTGCAGGCTTTGGGAATGACAGTACTTGCCAATTTAGTGAGGTGATAACAGAGTTGATTTACACCAGCTAAAGACAGGGTTAGATTCTCTAGTGCTGCACAGCCATCACAAGTGTCCTATATGATGGCCTTATTAGCTTGGAAAGATGTCAGTTGAATTCTGCTGCTTAGAGAAAACAGATGGGTGCTAAAGTATTTCTCAGTCAGATTTATTATCAGTATTCTCATCTGTATTTGGTAGGAAGAGTTTGAATATCTCTTCCAAAGGTAGTCCCTGCCAGAGTAATCCCTACTTCTATCACTTCAAGATTACTTAGCTGCATTACTTTACCTTAATGCCCCTGGGAAGCTCAAGCCAAGGAACAATTCTATGACCAATTTTCAAAGCGGCATCATGACAAAATTATTATTACACCTATATTTCCTTGTCTGTAGCAGCTGCCACTAAGTTTCTAAATGGAATTTAAAATACTAAGATCAACCTTTAGATTCCTAAATTTATGGGATATCGTTACCGGAGGGACTGCTTCTTGATTCCTTCGCAACTGTCCTGGCTGAGATTTCTAGGGGTGCTACAGTGGGAATTCTCTGACTATAAATCACAGGTCACAGTCAGAATGCCTTTCACAGGGGTGGGGTAAGGGCTAGAGATACTTGGATAAAATCTGTATTTTGTAAAAGACAAAGGAAATGGTTAGTGAATTTTACTACAAATTCCATATATCTGTAGTTCATAGGGTAGGAATGAGTGTATCCCATGTCTCCTCTGCACAGGGGCTTTTATGAACTTATATCCATTCAGTTATTCCTGTGTACTTCGGGGCAAGAGGCAGAGTAATGCTCTTCTGGTGAAAAGCATTGTCACTTGACAAATTCCCATTTAGTTTTAGTGTCTCTAGATCAGATCTATTAAAAGGAATAGCCATAGCAAAAGCCCTTTCAAGAAATCCAAGCTAATTAAACATTGACAACTGCTGTATAGAATAATAATATTTTCATAAAGCAGACAGTTACAGAAGTATGATCTCCATGCAATTAATTAGATAAATCTTGAATGCTTTGCGTAATTGTTCAATGTTTTTCTATTACTTTCATTTAAAGGGCTTTTTAATATGACTACTTGCACCTCCACGTTATCTTTTATTGAATGTTTGGGATGTAATATACTTCTGATTTTTAAAAACTAAAAAAAATAATTAAAAACAAAAGTAAATTAGTATGGTTGAACATATTCACCTTCCACTTCACTGAGTTACTGCAGAAGAAGCAGCACTGTGAAGGTCTCAAGATACATATTTCATTAAACAAGTAAATACAAAGACAGTCATACTAAAAAATGCATGGAATAGTAAGCCACATCTCACTTGAGTATAAACAATATTAGGTTTTGATGTAAACCATAATCAATCAGAGAAGTATACACAGTCTCTATTTTATGCCCAATTGCTTTTGCCACAGTTCCTTTCTTCATCAGTATTTTTTTTGGTGAATTCACAGGGAAAACAGAAAAGAAAACAAACAGCTTCCCAACCCTCCACAGTTACAGTACTTCTGTTTATTTTAGTTAGATCTTTCCTAATTTTCACTGATTTACGGTTCCTATGATCTTGGCTACACAGCAACCCTGCTCCATCCTTCTTCCCCAGTTATCCATAAAGAGCATTAATACTGGCCATTGTTTTCCTGTGTGTTCTGTAGTCATCAGAGGGTGTGATAAAAGTCAGGACTTGAGTATTCCTGTGCCAGGTTCTCACTGTCAGCACAAACCTAAATAAAGCATAAATCAATGCATCTGTTTCAAAAGATAATGTACACCAGTTCAAACAGAGACTTGGGCCCTATTTAGCAACCGATCTGTTGGATAGCATATGAAGTAACTGGGAGTTAAGGAGTCTGTCTGGTTTTAGTAACTTTAGTAAGTGATTCCTCTGGGCTCTTTATAACTAAGTACCAATTCTTCCATTTTCTTCGTATATGCCAGTTTGAATTTCATGTCTGTTTCTTGGTTCCACATGGTATTCCCCCATTTGTTGCCTAGGCTGGAAGATGAGTAGCAAATGGGGCTGGGGATGTTAAGAAGAGGACAGGATGGGCTCATGCTTAAGGCAATCATTGATACCCTGGGAAACTGTATTCTTTCCTTGCCTCTGTGATAGTTCTCAGATAACATGCTGCAAGATAAGAAGTCACATATTTGATATAGGTTCATAATTGCTTCCTACTCCTTAAGTATCTGATCAGATGTGCTAAGTATTTGCAGCTAAAATTAGCATCAATGAGAACTATTTAATTTATAATGCCAAACACAAAGTGAATAAACAATTTGCATCTAAATCACTCTGTCTCGATTTCCATCTGGAATATGTGAATAAAAACCAAACAAGAATGGTGTGCAGAAAAAAGTATGAAGTACTGGCATACTACAATGATGACTGCCATAGGAAAACCACAGGGAAATTAATGACTGTCTTTCCCAAGGATTTGATTAATATTCAGAAAATAAGTAAGATCTGTTAACCATCCAGCAATGATCATGAAAGTAATTTTTGTTCCCTAGATTTAAACACTCTTGTACTAAAACAAGTACTGCTGAGTGGTATCAGTATCGCTGAGCCACTCTCCATCATTTATGAGAGGTCTTG
>BJBW01005533.1:384-11543 GCA_004320125.1 Scolopax mira
TGGCTTCCCGTCTCCGGGAAACCCCCTCTCCGTCTCGCTCTAGATGATGATATATCACCTTCAACTGTTGGGTGTGGAAGAAAAATACATGCAGGCATGTGAGACAGGAAGATCACAGGCAGAGCTCACTGAATAAATAAATAGTTTCTTGAGGACCTCAGCCAGTTGGTATGTCAGTTGTTCCAAGGGAGAAAAAACATTTACAAAAGCCACAAACATAAGTACCTTCCGTTCAAACCATCACATGTAAAGGCTTTGATAGGAAAGAATTTACATCCCATGACTGGAGTCTGGACTTTTAATTTACTGGGCTGGTCAGGCCAAGCAGGCCTGATGGAGTCCCCATGCTTGCACAAAGTCCCCCAACCTTCCCTCCAATAAAATAAACAAACATATTTATTGTTTGGATATTGCATCTATTAATTTGGCTTGTATCTATTAATATGAACTCTGCTAATGATATTATAACTGCAGCTAATAGCAAATGAATGGTCACTGGGTGATATAAGTCCCTAGGTGCATAAAGACATTAGAGAACTGGAAGTGCTTTTATCTACTTGCAATTCATGGCAAAGAAATCTTAACAAGATTAAAACTGAAAGAAACAACTGCCAATTTTTTTGTGTGCGCTGAAGCAAAAAATGCCACAGTAGGGCAAGCAAATGTGCTGTGCTGTACTGTACCTATCTTGAAAATCACGGCAGCAGAGAGGGAATTTGGACTGAGGTTTTTTAATTATTATTATTTTAAAAGTGTCTCAGGAATGTATTCTTTGCAGTATCACCCTCGACAGCATTAATAAGGCTTAAGCAGATGTGAACATCACTGTAATTTCCTTCTTCTATGGTTTAGCTATTGTCAAGACGTCAAAAGAAGGTGGAATGGAGTAAGCTACTTTGAATTGGATGAGCCAAAAGTTCCAAAATGTTAAGAAAACAGGACATCTTGAAAAATATGTACCTTTTGTCAAATATAACCATGACTCAGTGGAAAGATTTAATTCATTGCTTACATAAGATTGTATATCCTTAGAGGACATTTTGGGAATGCACTTTAACAATCCATGAAATATATTCAGGAACACAGCTGCAGTGGAGGAATTAAGCATTGGCAATTATAATGAGACTTGAAAAAGATACAAATGGGGCATGTCTCCATTTTGGTCAATTTGTTCACTATGCACTAGTAAGGTATTTAAAAAAAAAAAAGGCAATCAGAAATTATTTAAAATTAGTGTTTTGGTATGGATTTAGGCCATAGAAATTAGGTACCTTAGTGCATCTCTCTAAACATTGCAAAACATGCACGAATTTTGGTTGTAATAAGCATACAGAGATCCCAGTAAACGGCACTGGAATTTAAGGGTGTTCAACACCTCTGAAAACTAGATCATTTTAACTGTGTGCTAAATATAGGAATGGGTGGCTAGCTTTGTGCATTGCTGTTGAAAAGTTTGGCCTCAGGTCATAATTGCTAATGCAAAATGAAATCCAAGATTAAAAACATCTGAAACAATGGCTCTTAATGACAAAGATAACTAACTGCCTTGATCTAAACACATAGGGGCTCATCATTTCTAAAATGCACTGACGTAGACACTTAAAAATGAAAGAAAGTGCAATTAGGTCTGCATATTTTAAAATCTTAATCATAATGCATGTAACTACAAACAAGGGGAAAGAGGGCAACAGTTCTCAAGTGTTAAGCAACAATTTTCCCTCTGTTTTTTTACACTAGAAGATGTGGCAAAAACTGGGGTTAGAGTGGAATGTAAAGAAAAAGCAACAAGGATTTATTAAATAATATTGCTGAAAGATCAAATACATCTAGTTGGTCACTGTCTGAAGCACCGAATGAAGCACAGGACAAAGCTTGCTTTGAAAGATATAACACATACTAAGAATTATGTTAAACTTTGCCCTTTGATAATGTTATCTGACATCCCGAATCTGTGCTGCATCACTCTACCCTTCCCAGACATTGCTCTTTATGTTGTAGTGAGTCAAGTCTCTTTGACTATGTCATCGTAAGGATTTTCCCCTGACTGCAGCCAACAGAGGGACTGAGTCTTGCAGTAAAAGAAGAAATAAAAGGAAATCTAGACAAGAAGAGCCAGGGTACAGATTGTGGGAAGAACAGATGAAATGAAGAGTAGAGAAGGGCCTCAGTTGAGGAATGGCCTTTTCCACATTCCCAGGGCTGCAGCACTGCAGGGTAGCAGCTATATCCTACACTGCTTTCAGACAGATAGAGCCAGATTTAGCCCCTCACAATTCTAAGGATCCCCAAAGGTAGGATCCCTCTGTAACCTGTGTAGATCACCCCACAACCTGAATAACATGGAGATACCTATAGAAGAAGAGGTACTTCTCTTCCTTTGCTGCTTTTGAGAACAGAGGTGTATTCACATGCACATTCCTTTGCTTGCTTTTGAGGCATGGATCATGACTTCTTGAATATAGGTAGCTGTCAATACTGAGATGACCTGAAAGGATTCAGAGGCTTTCAAGGCAGAGTTGAGGTCTCTTTTCTCATTATCAACTTGCCTTCTGAAGGCTAAAGTGTCAAAAGTAGCTACCAGAGGGTGAGAACTCTTAGCCTGCAACAACTAGCAGACTCATTCCAACTACCAAGTATAACACAAGGACAATCTAATATAAAGCTTAGTTTCTACTCTACTGGGAGGAAGAGGCACTTCCAGGTGGTGACACATAACTAAGATGTTGCTGTGTGCTGGAGATGTCTTTCTTGCACTGTGGCAGGAGAGGATCTCAGAGTGAGTGACCTTCAGAATGATGTGCCAACCAAAGTTAGATGGGAGCAATCTCATATACATGCTGTGGGGTTGCACGTGGTCAGCTCATCACTGCTGTAGAGTCATAGAAATACGGAAAAAAAAAATCAAGCAAAGCCACATTTGAGATAATGCTTTCTGTAAAGTCAAATAAACTAAATAAAAAACACAGACAAAGGCTTTCTAGCTTTTTGTTGATCTCTTCCCAAGGGAGTTGAAAAGAGAAGATGCTCAGTGGGCAGCAGAGGCTGAGCTCCATGTTGCCATGACTACGCTGATACCCAAGAGAGATGCCTGTATCCACACAAGGTGGATTTTTACTGCTGGTTGCAGTATGGACAGACTTCACAGTCTCACAGAAATCTACAACTGGAAATGAACCAGAACCTCCCTTTGCTGGAACTTGTCTTCTCCAACATGTCCACAGATTAAGATTCAAGGTGGTAACCATCACAGCTGAGTTTGAAGCAGCATTTTTTGAAAATAATTGTTAAAGACATCTTAATTGTCCCTAATCCCCCAGATTGTCTGAGATCCTAAAAAAAACATCAGAAAGTTATGTGGATAACATTCGTGTTAAAGCAGAAAGAAAGCACAGGGGGATCAGCACCCCAGGGAGAAGAAATCCAGACAAATAAAACCCTGTGTGAACACACACTCCCAACCTGAGTCCCCATGAAAACCCACATCTCTTTGGCCAGAGCTTTGATATTCCACTGTTTCCAGCTATGACATTTTGTGACAACCCCTGCATGAGCAACATGCTGCTGATAGAAAAATTGAAACATAGCAAACTAAGGGAGAAAATTTTCTTAAGGTCTGAATTGTTGTTGCCTGATGCTATGTAGAGAAAGGCAAACAAATGACAGCTAGGACCCACACAACAACCAAGCAGGGTAACATTCTGCGGTAAAAAAGATATTTATAAAGAACCTGAGAAAAATCTAGGCTCCTCATTCTCCCATTGTTTTTGTCATACATTTAATAGTTCCATAAATTTACAATTATATGGACAGATATTACATCTTTATGTGCATTTTATTTGAAGGGTGCAAGGGACATAGAAATCAATCTGAGAAGTTAATTTTAGACTTAGAAATCTAAGTTCATTTTATATAAATTCCCAATTGCATTCCTCTTTCTTACTGTCAGGAAATTAAGACAAATGATACATGAAAGTAATCTTAAAATCAGGACAAAATGTAGGCAGTTATAAGTCTTTCAAAATTATGGTGAGATTTTCATAAATCTCGAGTCAGACTTTTTTCAGGGCACTGTGTTTAGAAGAATAAAATCATACTGTGTATCTTGAAAGGGTACAACAGAGTGTAATTAGGCTTATCTGAATAAAAGGGATATGTATAAAAATGTCAGTAGTCAAACAAATACATTTTGTAGCGGTACATTATTTGATGATTGAGTGGTTAATTCTATAGGAGAAATGCAATTGTGATACCAACATGGGAATTAGACAGATCTGTTCTGCTGGAACAGATCACAGATCTGTCAGAGATGGTTTTCTTTGACTGGAAAATGGATGCTTTAAAGGGAAAGTGAACACACTCAAACGCCTATCAAGGGATCAGAGTGACATTTGAGTTTCAGCTTTCATTTTAACCAGAATGATCCATGTTTGGATGTTTTAAATATTACTATTTAGTAGAAAAAATGCTTAAAACAAAACATATAATAGCCTTTTAGGAATGAACTTTCAATACTAGTCTCTACAAAAATCCAACACAAAAAATAGCAGTCCCACAAATAAATAAAACCCAAATGGCTGATAAAGTAAATCCATCTATGAGAATTTAAGATTCAGTCCTTGTCAGAGAGCACCAGAAAAGCGAAGATTTTTGAAAGCCACTAATTATATGCAGAGCATTGCACATTCTGAAATTCAGCCTACTTCAAGGTGTCTCTGAGCACCTAATACCTAAAACACCTGCAGTAATTAATTGCTTTTCCAAAACCTGGACTAAGACCTAGATTCCAATATTTGCTCAAAGTCAGGACAGCAATATGTGGTCCTTTAATGAGATTTCTTTCTCATAAAACACTCTTCTGAGCTGCATGAAGGTGATGTAACCCGCACTTTTCAGAGTGGTATTGAAACTTATACTGAATTTGGAAAGCTTCCAGAAGTACTTTAGGTGCTATCACTGTACAAAGAAATCCAACAGTAACTAACCTTGTTTATTATTAGATATATCTTTTGAAATAAATGTGGAGGAAAAATTGTCAGCAAATTGGACCATCTGAAGCTTTTTACTTTTCTCCTGATTCATAACTGTAACACCCCTGCAATTTTTAAGCTAGTATCAAATCCCAGCACAATCTTTATCCGTCTTAAACCAAATAATTGTTTTCTGCAGTAATACCAATTTCCTATGCCTCCAGGCTTGTGAGCTTTGATAGAAAGTTCTTTTGGATGCTAATTTATTTGGTTATATTACAGTGAGATAAATCTGTTCGCGGACAGCTTCTGGTGTGGCAAAGGAATATAAAACCAAAGCACCAGTGTATGCTCCAGAAACATTGTGAAAACTAGAAACGGAGAGGAAAATATAGCAAAATAGTCCTCCTGAATATTGGGATCTCCCCTGAGTAACAGGATTATTCACTTTATACAGCCATGCTAAGGGCTACAAAGGACAGTGAAGATTAATGGGTAGGCCAGGGAGACTCAAGGGATCAGATTTATTCTTGAGCACTTGCAGCTCTCCAAAAATCTGGCACCATACAAGGTGGTTATCTGGTCTCTCTGTAGTTGATGTAGAGAAATAAGCACCTCTGGAGGATTTGTTTCTCATCCTAAGGCATAGGGCTGTGATAGTTAGATAATTTGTCTTTAGAAAATAGAACCAACTACCATTGTTCTCATTTCTAGCTTGTTTTTCATTCACCCTTAGTTTACATGTGATTTAAATATTCCTTTCCATAAACAAGATAGCGTAGGCCAAAACCATACTTGTAGCTCAGCTGTAACGATACCTGGGCTGGAATCAGAAGGACACTTGCCCCCATCTGTTTCCAGACTTTTGTCTTGCCCCTGGCTCCTCAGGTACCTCTCCAGCTTTCATGGCTGAAATAGCAGCAACATCCTTCTTTAGGTTTCTTTGACAGTCTGTTGGAGAAAAAGCTTCATTGGTTGGGTTATGAGTTTCACAGCTTTACTTGGCTTCTTTCATGTTTATATGTATCCAGGCAAACTTATCTGCTCTTTGCATAAGTAAAGATGATCAGTGCAAAACTAAGGTATTAATTAGCACGTCTCTAGTAATTTTCCTGTATACAATACTTTTGCATGACTAACAAATTGCAGATTGATATAGCCGTTCTTACTCACATTGATTAGTAAACTTGATTTTTAAGCTTGGGTATTTGCCCACAGATGTAGATAGGTTCCTACTTCTAAAAATTTGTCTTCAAGCAACCTAAATTCCACTGGCACACAAACTTAAACCTTAAATTCCCATGGACCTGCTGACAAAAGATAATTAAACCCTTCAAGTTAGTACTTGACTAGGACATTGACACTGACATTCTTGTTCCTGACTGAGTGGAAGAGGGATTTGTCTAGCCTAAGAAAAATAAAATAAATCAAATCAAATCAATCCATTACTGAGATACAGCTAGACTAGTATATGCAGTAAAATATCCCTGTCAACAAGACTTAGGAGCCAATTCCTTAAAACTATCTGGGTGTCTGGCACATAATACTCCATTTAGGGATTGGCTTTTTGTTCCATTTGGAAAATAAATTTATTTTTTAAAACAGGGATTTAATTTTTTTTTTAAAAAAAAGCTCATCTGGTATTTATGCACCTTGTTGTCAGTAAACAAAAGAGGTCCAGACTGTAAATCTTCAGCCTACTGAGTTCTTTGTATCACTCTTTTACAAGCCTTTGGATATAATTGCAGCAACTTCATTGTTCATCTGTAGATGTTTTGGAAATATGTCATTGTTCCTGGAACTCTGCAGGATGTGGGAAATCATATTTTTGAAGCTGTATTGGTCTCAAGAAACCACTATTTCAAAATCTTTATTAACCATAGGTAGCTGCTGCTCCAGTAACCCTACTGAGTTCTCCTCTTTTGCTAAGCAACAAGACAATTAACTTGACCTATGTCTTTGTAAATTTAACTCAGATCTTCAGTAGTTAATTACAGCAAAATGATAGCAACATTATTAAGCCATGCAGTTTTCATTTCAGTAAGGGTGATAATGTTTTCTGAAAACTTGCATGTACTGAATTATAGCATTAGTTTGAAATGTTTATTATAATCTGTGCAGTGATTAAAGTTTCTAGGGCAATTTGAAGGCAAAAGAGAAACTTCAGCTGTACTAAGGTAGAAAAATATTTAAATGAATAGTCTAGGTGACAGTCAGACAATTAGGCAGACAGATTCAGGGCCATTTTTTGTACTGATTTGTTTCCCTTGATGTCAGGGGAAATTTTCCCACAGCAGTTGCAGTTATAGCAATGTAACATGACATTCAAGGCATATTGTTTAAAATTCTCCAGCACTTTAGAGTTAAAAATCACGTGATTCTATAGTGTCTTCCTTTTATGAATAAGCATAAAGCAAGTTTTTGTGTTTGGGACATGATTGCATTTGCTGCTAATCTGATTTTGCAGCCTATTCAAAAAATCCTGCATCATTTGTGAACTGAAAGCGGGAAGTATTTTTCTTTTTGTAAAACCAGTTCTCAGCTGAGAACTCAGGTATATATTCTGCCTTATTTAAAAGGAAATAAATAATCTGGGATGGAGCCGTATTATATAAACCATATATTACGTAGTTGGCTTGGTTTAAACAAATATTAATAAAATATGCGGTGGTTGTTTCTCCTTGGTAAGTATCTGTAAATTGATCTCCGCAGTGATGTGCTTCTGTGGTTACAGAGTATCATGGACTTGAAAGAATTTCCTGACTTTTTATTGAAATAATCTTGGGGTTGTCACTACTTGGACTGCTACAAATGCAGTTCAGCTTTGCACGTTTGAATTTTAGTTGCCCTTGGTCTTTCAGAGATACAAATTTTAGGTCACTGAAAATTTGGCTTTTAAACAAAAATGCATCTTCACCTGCGTGACCATTTCAGTACAACCTCTCTGGGGCATCTGAGGGAAACCGCTTGAAGGTACTCAAGTGAAACCACTTTCTCACTTCTGCAGCACATCTATATAGTATGGGTTTATGCCTGTGCAATGCAGATGGAAGCAACACCGTTACAGCAGTACAGAAATGTAACACAGAGGAAAAGGTCTCTATCCCTGGAACTCATTGTTCCTTGGAGAAAGTGATGTTATAAAATCACATAGGGTTTACTGAGTCCTCTGTTATACTCACTGCTTATTAGAATTTAACTCTTAAAGCATCCCAGAAAAGGAGCTACCATAAATACAGCTGATAAAATTTCTAATTTCTTTCTCTTAAACCAACAGGCATCTTAACAGTGCTGTGCTATTGAATCTGTTGGATCACAGAATTGCTCACCAACAGGCTCACGTTCAGTGCCACTAGTGCAGAGAAAAGACCTCCCCCAAATTTCTCCCTCTTTCCTGTAGAGGCATTCCGTAGAGCAATACCGTCAGACCACACCAACTTTGTACAAACTGAAGTGTTCCTTTCTAGAGAGAACCTTTTATAGGCACAGTGGAGCTGGTTATCCACCCTTGACCACCCTTGTGGACTCACTATCATGCAATCTTCCAGCCTTCTCCCTACCAGTTCTGCAAGGCTTGCTATGGTACAGACTTCGATATACTAGCAAAATAACTTTGCCTCTTGCTGATTACGTTCTGAGTGTGATTTCTTTGGTAAAAACAGTTGTGTAATCTTTCTTATATTTAAATGAAGCATTAGTTCTGACAATGTTATTTCACATATGCTTGTGAAACCAGAATGTGAGAAGAGAAGCTGGTGTTTCACAGGGGAGGGCATGATGGGAATGAATTCACAGCAAATTTTGGGCTCTTAAAGGAGGATTTAGAAGAAGCCCTAGGGTTTTGCAGTGGCTGGTACATTCAGTGTAAAACTCAAAAAAACATAAAGGTACATGCCTGCATTGGTAGCTTAAATCTAGGGCAACCACAACCCCCAAATACCTAACTAAAAAGAAAAAAATATAAAATTAAAAAATCAAATCTACCTACTGTGGTTTTTTTGATCTGTTGTGATCTATATGATTTTAAAACATTTTATTGCATTGAGATATATGCATATATATACAGATAGGTAGTATGGGTAGGGCTGGCTACTGACCCTGGCTGAGGGACAGTAGCAAAGTCTTATTGCTTAAGAATACAAGCTAATGTAATAGAGATGCTCTTTTTTCCTTTCTGTGATTTTTTCCCCCCAGAGCTTGAAGAATAAACATTCTTCCATTAACTTAATTCATTGCTTCTTCAGTCATGTTTGCATTTATTATTTACTTCTTAAGATATAACTATGTGCTCTTATGACTACAAAAACCAGCTCTCCTCCTGCTCCTCCCTCCATCCCCTCATGGGGGACTTTTTAAATTCATTAGTCAACCTCAATCAAATTTGAAGGAGAAGAGGTAGGACACTCAGAGAAAATTTAATATCCACAAGGGTGCTTAAAATCCATGGGCAAAGGAAAGAGAAAGGAGCTAGCACCCTCTAAATTGAAAAGACAGGAAGAACTCACATTGGCCAATTTATTTGGTAGCAGATAGCCAGCCTGACAGGTACTGGCCCACTGGCTGGCACTCATCACTCTGAAATAGGCATAACACACATTGTTTCTCACCCAGAAAGACACCGAGAGTCTCAGAGGGAGAAGGAGAGTTGGTGCAGTGAAGGCACAAACCTATAACAAAACTAGTTTCATTAGCTTCTCTGCTCACCGAAGGCCTTCTTTCATCCTTTCTTTGCTAATGTTCCAGGAACCACATCCATTTTCATCAAGCAGAAGTTACTGAACTTACTCAGAAGAAACCAGGTGAAATTTGGGAAACTTCAATTAGATGACCCCAGAAAGCCCTCTGGCTTTAAATCATATGAAGGTATGAAAAAAATAGTGATCTGTCAAAAGTGATCTATAAAGTGGATGGTAGAAATTGACTGTCTGGTTGGTCATGGTTATCCAGGTGGTTCATTGAGGCCATGTGGATTCTACAGCCAGTCATAAATACACAATATGAGTTACATTTTAATATAATCCTGATCAGTCTATGGCATCAAATTTCAGAAAAGGTAGCTCTGAAGTACAGTAAATTCATTGAATAAGTCAGTAATCATTAAATCATTTGCTCAACTCTAATGATTTCAATGCATGACACTTTTACAGTAGGGAGCACCTGGGAGAAGCACATAAGACAAGGTAGCTAATGCATATTTGTGCTTCAGCTTTTCACCTCTGGACATTTGATTTCCAGTCTCTTTCAGATCACAACAGGGAAGAGGAAAGAGAAGAAGAAGGTGAAAATTGGAGGCTGCTGTTAGAATCATTTTATAATATGCATCCCTTGAGTAGCACTTGCTCAATGCCATCTCTTGCAACCAAAGATCAGTCCCATCAGACACCCTGCCCAGTGTCTTCCCAGTAACAGTATTAGCCCTGATTGTTATAAGTGTGAGAGAGAGGAAAATCAGGCATGCTTTGTATACAGTCCCTTGTGAGATGCCAACAGGGGACAGGGTGTATCAAAGAGGATTGTGTCTGACACAGCCCTTTTAAACAGTTTTTTAGTTTTCCAGAGCAGCAGGAAGCTTGCCTAATCCATAATGACCCAAATAATTTTGCAATACGTTCTTTTAAGTGATTTTGGCCAGTGCAGTTTCTCACTGACAAAATCCCTTGTTTTTCTAGGGGTATAGAGAAAGATTAGTGCATAAAAGACCATCTGTCTCCTTGCTGCTGAAAGGCTAAAAGATGGTCTTTTTCTTCTCTGTGGAGCAGGTTGCAACCCTCCCAATCTGGAGTCAGGAAGCATTTGTTATCTCCTTGAAGCACTAGCCTGAAAGAAACATTTCCTTTTCCTGCAATTTGCCGTCATGGGATAATCACTTGGCTGCTCAATGGGCTCACTTGTGTTTGAGCTCTTGGAGCTCCTCACCCCCAAGAGTCACAGACTCATTAATCAGGTGCTGATAGTTTGGCATCAAGACTGGATATAACTTTGTCTTTCCACAAGTACACAAGCTGTCTTTTGATCAGAAAAACTTTCCCCCCAGATTACTGATAAAGTCTTTTGGGAAAGAAGTAAGGTTTTTCCACCTGTCAGAGGTAGCAAATCAGACATTATTTCTTCTATTGTGGACAGCTCTGTGCAGTGAAAAGCAAAGAACTTTTTGAATTTTCACAGAATCACAGAATCTTCTAGGTTGGAAGG
>BJBW01005533.1:11857-75320 GCA_004320125.1 Scolopax mira
TCAGCCTCTCCTCATAAGACTTATTCTCCAGACCCCTCAGCATCTTTGTCGCCCTTGTCTGGACCTGCTCTAGCACCTCAATGTCATTTTTATGGTAGGGTGCCCAAAACTGGACACAGTACTTGAGGTGAGGCCTCATCCTTCCCTCCAACAGCCACTTCCTCCTCCAAGATTCCATACCGGTTCTGCAGGGGTAACTGGGGAGGTGGGAGGGGCAGGGAGGGGATTTGCCTGCTTCGCCTGTCAGGGACCTGTTTCCATTCCCCCTCCTCTCTGAGATCCCCTTCTACTGCTGGGTGAGAAGAGGGGAGGGTGACATCTGATTTACACAGGGCCTCACCCTGGTCCCCTACTCTCAGGGAGCGGACCCACCAGTCAATTTCTCTTTCACACTCCCTGATGCTTCTCAGCCTCTCCACTTCATCCTTCATCTGGGCCACCAGGATGAGCAGATCATTCACCTGTTCACATCTTATACCAGTGTTGTCTCCACTACCCTCCATTGCCAGCGCCAGGCTCCGGCACTCCTTGCACCCAGAGGCCTGCACACCCACATGCTTGCGCGGGGCCTCTGTCTGGGTGCACACAGCTTTCTTAAACATAGTTTTCGATCTCGTAGCAACCATAGCTGAGACCTCAGGAGTGACTGACCTTACCTTGAAAGCTAGTGGAGTCACAGGGCTCAGCCAGTGCACACACCAACACAAGCTGCTCACTCTGCACTGTGCTCCCTGAGGCCTTTTATCCCCTGGGGCGGGATGAACCGGGGCTGGTGGTGGCTCTGCCCAGGCTCGCTCAGCGGCACTGCCCCCCGGCTGACAGGCCCCAGGACAAGCAGAGGGCTTGTCCCAGCTTCAAAAAAAGCCCCAAAAAGAGCTTCTCGACGGCCTTTTTCGCTACAGATCCCTTCCCCAACACAGTCTTACCTGCCCTGAAGCTGGTCTCTGTGGCAATTTTATTACTGCTTACACTAGTGTAGCTTTAGGAGCCTAGGGTCCTTCCATGCTATGCACTTTGCAAACTCAAAATAATAACTACTTCCCAATCTTGGGGACTGTAGCGTGAGTAGGTAAGTCAGGCAAAGAATATAAAAGTATATTCCTGTTTCAGGGATGGAAAACAGGCATGAGAAATCTGAGAAATCTGCTCCCCATAATAACATGGGGATATAAAGTCAGAGATGGGAGATACATTGAAGTCTTTTCCCAGTTGCTTTACTGCCCTATTACTTTGCAACTTTCCAGCTGGGGTCATTGACATCCTTCCACCACAGGCATGTGCCTGCACTTGCATCAAGAGAATGTAAACACATTTGATAGTCTTTAGCATTTACAACGAACAGGTACAGGAAGCATAATCCACAATTGCAGGTTACTTTGTCCTTCCTTTTGGGTGTCTCATAAAAAATATAGTTACTCGCCCCCTTACACATGACACGTGCAGTGGGCTAGTGTGACATCAAGTTAATATTTAACAGTTGCAAAATGGTGTGCTATCCTCAGGGAAAAATGCTTTCTGAATGTAAAGGGTAATCTCATATTTGGTGGATTTGAGCTTTGCACATGTCACTGGATCAGCTCTGCTACTACCAGATAGGCTTATCTAGATATTTACAGAGCTAAAAAATTGCATATTTGTATTGTTTGGATTGTGGTCTACATATCCTATAAGTCACATTCAATTGCTTATTTCTGGGCATAGTCTTTTTTCTTGGAAAGAAGACTCAGTTTCTTTTCTTCTCCCTTCCCTGCATGATTTTTAGGCATCTTGATTATCAACATGCTAATGTATCCATCCATAAATTATGGATAATAAGATAGGACTGTTCATAGTGTGAAGCTGAAATCCCTAATTTAATCATGACATCAAAATGCAAGCCACTGTAGCATTGACATTCATGGTGGGCGAGTCAAGGCAAGAGAGTGCTTGTAATAGTTTCTTGATCCATATATTTTAAGAGTGAGGACAGCTCCAGTCATAAAATGGTTGAAGGAAACAAAGGAATTTTTTTTAACTAGCAAAAAGAAGGCAAGTGCAGGAGAGAAGTGGGAAGCCAGGAGAAATGTTCAGCTCCATTGCAGGTGGAGAAGAGAAAGATGTTCCAGTGCTGAGTTTTTTTACCTGGGAATTCTCAGGCTTCACACAGCTCATAAGAAAATACACCTCATGTGGCAAATCCTGTTTCCCAGGAGAAGAAAGCTCTAGCTTTTACTAGCCAAACTTTCCAGGCTCTCCAAGAGCGATGTTTAATAGTGCTTTTGGTTTCCACCATGCACACAACATAATGCTGTGTCAGGGCTCCCAGCTCAGGGACATACTGTGACTCTGACTTGCTTGTGAAGTCTTGATACTCAACTGCTTTTTCCTACAGCTGCTCAAGCTCAAACTTTGTATAGTATTTTTTCAGCTCTCTGGCTGTAAATTTCTGCACAGACATCAATAGGAGGCTGTGAGAATGACCATTCTCACAGGGTCAGGCTTAAAATCCTCCTAGCACAGTATCCTGTTTCAGACAGTAATCAGCCCTGGATGCCCAGGAAGAGCACAGGAGCAAGCATGCATTTTGCCCTGCTCCCTCAGAGAACTTGTTCAATCTCTATCAGCTTGTGACTTAGGACTGTGCTAAATGAGAGGTGGTGTTTTTATATTGAACTGACCTCAATGTAGGAGATGTTTGCCTATGAATCTCTTCAGTTTCTTTATGCATTGAGGTAAATAAGGGGCAGCCTGTTATATCACCTGCTCACTTTGGACACTTCACAACTACTCTTTAAATGCTTTGTCAAGCATGTGAAAGAGGCTTTCTGCTGTGCAGAGAAGATGGATGAAGAAAAATGGTCGGTTTTATGCTGAGAAAACCATACTACTTTACAGAAGATATAATCCAGGATCCTACAGACAGGACACAGGAGATACTGAGTTTTAAATGTCTGCTGACGATTGTGTGAAATGACCAGGTTTGATTTATCATACTTGAATTATTTGCATGCTTCATAACCTGTTTGGTAGAAAGGTTTTAAGCCTATTTAGATACTTTTGCTGCTCATTGTATATCTACAAGTTTCTTGCACTATCATATACTCTCCCTCCCCAAGTGTTATGCTTCCAGCACTTTTATTTTAAATAGTAAAATTAATTATTTTTGTGGATTTGGCAGAAACAGAGTAACTTATGTGCAAACTTGTGTCTCTACTTCCATCTGAAAAGGGCAGATGTAGCTCTAATATGGTCTTTCTTTCCTTGCCAGCAGATTAGAAAAGGATTATGGAAAAGAAGGATACCAAGGGGAAGCATCATTTCATTTCTGCACCGAGGCAATACTCCAGCTGGCATCAGTCACTATTTACTCTATGTTTTACATGTGGGATCAACAAGGGAGATTCAAAAAGAGAGACCATGAAAGCCTGGAAGCAGAAAACATATTGTCTGGCTGTTTTCATTCTTTTATATTTAGTGTAGTGCCAGCCTGCAAGACAACTACAGTACACACAGGAAGGATTGATTAAGGATTTAGGCACTAGCTGGCATTTGTATTTCTGCTCTGCCACAGACTCTCCATGTATCCTTGGGCAAGCTGTTCAGGTCCAGATCTGAAACAATAAGATGTGACCACACTGAGCAAAGAAAGACTATGAGAGAAACCATCAGGTGAGTTGTGATGCCTCCACAGACAGTACAGAACACACAGTGTAGAGATGCAGCTTGGGACTAGGCAGAGGGGAAGTTGATATAGACTTCTCAAAGTTGGCTACTTCTAGTTAACATGGCAGAAATATGGATATTTCCACGTCCTACTCCATTGCAAGGCAAAAGAAGTACCAGCAAGATAGAAAGAAGGGAAAGCAGTTTGCTTTCCAAAGCTACGATCATGAAAATCTCTGTTCTTCAAATTCCTACATTCTAAAGAAGTTGCAAAGTTTTTAACTGAAAAATCCCTTAGGCATTCAAAAGCTCCAGTTTTACATTTTCCTCCAGATATATCTGTCCCAGCTAGGCTGAGAGGCATGACACCCATTCTGTGTCATGATTTAAAATAGCAAGCCAAACTTTGTGCAAGATGGAGCACTCACATGATGTCCATCCCATGGCCCAGACCCGGTGCCACCCATTCTCCATGTGTCCCACTATATGCAGCTTCACTATATGGTGTCTTCATAACTAGGCTGTTCTACCCCACCTCTGGAAACTGTGTCAGCATCCAGGAAGCAATTCAGGACACACTGGGCTAGAGAGAAAGTATGTGTGACTAAGCACACTACAAAGTATAATATCTGTGACATCAGGGAGTTATGGGTTATGAAGGTCAGCCTACCTGTGACAAAATTCCTGCTAATGTCCCAATTTAGGTACCTGAGTTCTCTCTTTTTTTTTTTTTTTTTTAACTTAGAAGTCTGTTGCAGTCCTTAGGACTTGTAAAGGCCCTTGCCAGTTGCTGCAGGTATTAGTTTAAGTCTTTTTTTGAGGAACTCAGGTCTTTGTGGAAGAAAAACTATGAGCCAGATAACAGCAAGTGACATATTTTAAATCCACTACACTGGACCTGTTAAAGTCGGGGAACTCATCTGAAGGTTAGATTAAAAGATTAATTCCACTGGATATGATCGTATTGGGAAAATATCTTCCAGATGTCAGATAGTGAACCATCTCCTAAGGCAGAGGATAAGTGCAGAATAGTGCAACTCTTAAAACTTGTTAAAGAGCAGGGAACCTGCACCAGAGAAGGCATTACACAAGTGGACATGAGGTGAATTAATGGGTCCTTTTTCCTCCATTTGAAATATATGATCCAGAAGAAAATATGCAAACACCAGGGACACCCCCTACTACTCAATTAATCAGAAAGGATAGAGTCCAGACTCTGACACAAAGAAGCACTCGGACTTTTCATAAAAATGTGACTTTCTGGCAAAGTGAATACTCTGGGAGGTCAAATGCATTACCACTCAGTGCAGTATCACTTCGAACAGCCTGAATGAAGGATTAACGAAGATGACTTGACATTTACCTAGATTTGTGTGCAGCTAATAGGGTTGATAAAAGTGCTCCATGAATAATTTATATTGGATAATTCACAGATGGAAAAATTCATCTTCTTCCCACAAGCAGAAGGGAAGGGGGAGGGTGGGACATCAGAGAGAAAAGGTTGGCCTCTAGCAGAACAATATCCTCATCAGTGGAAAGAGAGGTCAAGACTTCCTGATTTAGTATTATGGTTACTTCCATTAGGAAGTAATTTTAATTACACAGAAGGTTACAGCCCCCTCCTTTTTTGATAGAAAGGGTATGTGTTTGGAGTAATTAGCAAAATATGTTGCAGCTGAGGTCCTTGTTGTTGGTACATAGAGGTTCTGAGCATAATATCATGGAGTTACAGAATAGTTGAGCTCAGAAGAACATCTGAGATTGTCTGCTCCAAATTCCATGATCAGAGAAACACCAACTACAGTAAGTTGTCCAGGAAAGTGTCCAGTTGGGTTTGAAAATCTCTAAGGGTAGAGATTCCACTGCTTCTCTCAGCAGTTTGTTCCAGTTCAGTCACCCTTGCAGTAAAAATGTTTTATCTTGTATTTAAATTGATTTCTTGCACTTCAATTTGTGATCAATGACTTCTGTCCTATGACTGGACACCACTGTGATGTCTGACTCCATCTTCTTTACTTTCACATCAGATATTTGCACATATTAAAAAGGCCCTCCATAAGGAAGATATCTCAAATTGAAACAGCCCCAGCTGTCCCAGCCTGCCTTCACTGAGAAATGCTCCAATCCATAGTCATCTTTGTGGCCATGATGGACATGCTTTGATTTATGTCCAAGTCTCTCTTGTACTGGGGAGCTCAAAACTGGACCCAGCATTCTACATTTGTCTCACCAGTGATGAGTAAAGGAGAAAGGTCACCATCCTCATCCTGCTGTCAGTGTTCTTCCTAATGCAGCCTGGGATAATGTGGGTTTTTTTTTTTATGTTGCTAGCTCATGGTCAACTCGGTTTCCTCTAGATTCCCAGGTCCTTTCTGCAAAGCTTTTTTTTCATTTGGTCAATCCCTTGCATGCATTGGTTCATGGGATTATTTCTCCCCAAGTGTAGAACTTTCCACTTCCCCTTGCTGAACTTGATGAGGTTCATGTCAGTCTATTTCTCCAGCCGGTCAAAGGCCCTCTGGACAGTAGCATATCCAGATCCAGTGGTTCAGCCAGCATTCAGTCCACCTCACTCTTTGCTCATCGAGCCCATACTTCATCAGCTTCTCTATGAGAATCTTATGGAAGACAGTGCGGAAAACCTTTCTGAAGTTTATGTAGACAATATCCATTGCTCTCCTCTCATCTATGAAGTCAGTCATTTCATTATTGAAGTTTATCAAGTTGGTCAAACGTGACTTCCCCTTTGTGAATCTGTGACAACTGTTACTTATTTCATTTGCTTTCAAGGTCTACTGGTGTCTCCTGATGTCCTTCATGTGCCTGGAAATGTTTTCTAGTATTAGCTAATCCGCCACCTTCCCAGGGATCAAAGTGAGGCTGGCTGAGCAGCTTGTATTCCCTGGGTTCTCCTTTCTGTCCTTTTTGTATATAGGAGTGTCGTTTACTTTCCTCCAGTCCTCAGGCACTTCTTCCAGTCCCTCCAATCATTTAAAGATTATTGAGAGTGGTCTTGCAGGGACTTCAGCCACCTCAAGGCCCATGAACTTAGGCATGTCCAATTTCCTTAAGTATTCTTTAACCCGATACTCTTCTACCAATACCCTTGGCGGAAGGCCTTTATCTCCATACACTTCAAGTGAGCCTTCTTTAATCCTGTACTGAATACAAAGTCCAGATCACCTTGCTGCATTCTGCTTGACAGCCTTGTCCACCACTTCTTCACTTGGTTGTTGGTTGTCATTTCCCAGAAGGGGAAGACTGAAGAAAAACAGAAGGTATGGTAAAATCCTCAAGTCAATGTCCTATCAGCTGTTGCAGTGAGACAATGGATTCAGTGGGTCTTTGAGTTCACAGGGAAATGGGAATGCAAGCCTTTGGGGAAACAATTTCATGTTCAAGATTACAGTTAACAGGAACAACCAGTCATTCTCTCCTGTAATTCATGGAAGGAGTGACAATTACTTGTCACTGTGCATCTGATGTTCCTCAACATTTTTCTTGTTAAACATTATAGCTACTTGTAAGAGAGACTTAGAGAAAAAATGGCTTGCTCAGAGCCAACATTAACAAGATTGATTCCTACATGTGGTCATAGCACTCTGTTTTGGTTTGGAAAGCCTTTCTGTGAGGTTTTGTTCACTGCTGTAATGGGACCACAAACCAAGCACAACTTTCAGAAGTTTATGTATAGATAATTTAGTAATATCCCCATGAAGAGCCTGGTGCCCTTTAGACTTAAAAAGCTGGATTGTACATGGAGTAAAATAATTACCTTTTTAATTATGACAACTCAAAACAATTAAATAAAGCTGAGCAAAGTTTTTTGATCATGATGCTGTGTCCTCACTTCTTGTTTTTATTTCAGTCAGCACAGTAGTTTTCTGTGTTTCAACAAATTCTGCACAATTTCTTTGTTCTCTTTAGCAGTCTCCCAGTCTTGACCTGTAGCCTTCCAGGTCCTTGCTAAGCTCTAAGTGTCTGCATATCCCTGCACCTTTCATATTCTTTGATCTTGAAGATTTCTTGAGAAGGTCAGTTTAGTCGTAAAAGAACAACTCTTTCCCTATGCAGATTTTCATCTGACCTACTCACATTTTAGAGGCATGTGGCATATATTACAACTTAAACAAACAAAATATTCTTTGCCATAATCGATGAGCATCCTGTAGATGCAAACTGAGTTTCACTGGCAATCAAAATTCGCCTTTCCCGTATCTGGTTGATTCGTACTCCAATGGAGTGTGAATACTCCAATGTAGTGTCCTTGAACCAACCAGCTCCCCATCTCCATCATCCCTGTGTTAGAGGTGAATTTTAGTCTGAAGGTGTGTTTAAATGAAGAGCAAATTTCCTTCTGCTTTCAACAGAAGCAAAATTTCTTTGCTTGAGTTGAATTTTATTCAGTCAAGGGTTCACACTTGTCTTGATAAATAGGAAAAGACATAACCAAGCTGGTGTGGGGGATTCTGACCTAACTCCCTGAAGCTGCACAGAAGGGTTAAGTCTTCAGGGACATGAAGTCAGGACATCTGTCTCCAATGCTAGAGTCTGCTTCTAACTCAGTAATACAGCTTGGGCATGTATTGACTTTAGTGGCACAAAGTGCACACAATTCTCATCAACATGAACTATACTGGCCCTCCTTTGCCCCTGTCATGGGACCTCAAGGAACCATGATACCACTGCTAAGAGTGAAACTATTAGAGCTCCACGAAGGAGGTCAACACAGCCTGGGTTGTGCCCCACAGATCGATTGTGAGCAGATAACACCAATATTGTTAAGAAAGGAAACACACAACACAACAATCATTGTTAAACCCTGTTCTGCAAAGAAGCTGTGAATTACATGGCTTGTAAAGTATGATATTTAATTAGGGGCTGGGGTCCTTTTCTGGAATGAACCACTAAAGGTACAGAGCTCTTCACGTGGTGCTTTTGTACCACTTCAGTCAGATGAAGCTCTGTCTCTTTGTATGCTCAGAAACTGTGTGAGACTGTGCCTGTCTGCATGTGTCACAGTCACTGGCAGCTGCGCCTCCTCAGGGACATTTTTGTGGAATGCCAGCTATATAGTGCCATCTTTTTCACTCAGTGGACAAAACAGAAATCAGCATGGAACAAAAATATGGAACAGGCCTTTCCTTTCCTGGAAGATCTAGTGGCAATACACCTCTCTTATCTTGCTAAACCACCAGTGTGTGCAAGATGAAATGACATGCTGAACGTTCTCAGGAGACAGCCTTCTTGCACTTCATTGGATGTGTCATATCCCAGACAAGGTTTCCACGCTGCTCTACATCCAAGGCAAGGATGGATTACTGCTTTTCTGTAAATTATGACTGAATACTAGCAAGAAGTAATTTCTAGTTCAAGACTGAGTTGGTTCTGAGTGTACAGGACTAAATGCAAAGGGACCTGAGATTTAGCTACCACACTAGAGAGATACAGGAGAGGAAGGAATCAATTTGGTGAAAACTGAAATAAATGATACAGCAGGAATATGTTCACTTAAAGCCAAGTGAAAAATCTTCTTCCTGAATAAAAAAAAAAAAAAATCTAATTTGCAGCACCAGTAATAAAAGCAATGAAGAAATGAAGACTATATTCCCTAAACAGAAAAAGAGGAGATGTTTCCTTGTCTCAGATGCCAAAGCAGTTCTCCTGGATGGAAGAGGCCCATCCCTGCTTTTTCTTTGGTGTGTGCAAAAGCCACATCTCCATACCCTTTAATTGTTCTGCTGTTGGGTACATTGGGCATAGTTGCTTTTGTTACTACTTTACCAATTTGCTAGGCCATTCTGGGTGTAGACAGTAGAAGATAGGTATCTTGCCTCCTATGTGAGTGTTGCAGCTCATGTCTGGGTTCACAGAATATTGAACACAAAATAAGACCCCCCTGACATTTGAGGGAGAAAATACCACTACAATACTCACCAGGGGCTGCTGTCTCTGAAACAAGCACATAGATGTAAAACTAAGACTACTGACTCTGGGGAAGAATGTCATGCCCATGGAGGTAAAGATAAGTCTGAACCAGAGTTTACTAAATTGCCATTTAATTTTCACTAAGGTAGGGAAGAAGAAGCAGAAGGACAAGTAGTTATCAAACTTTATGTCAGGTGAAAGTTTAATTAGCAATGCCAGATGGAACTGCACCAAAAGGAGGCATTGAATGCTCCCTCTCCCTCATAGGAATATGCCACATTGCAGCTGCACAAGTACTCCTCTGGGACATGGGGGTTGAAATCTCTTCAAGCAGAAGATGAAAAGGGATTTAGGTTTTCAGCTGTGGGCTGGTGCCAAAAGCACTAGACCATTGGTTAACATCTCCTACTGTGGCCATTTTGCAACCGTAACGTTCCTTTCTTTTGCCTTTGCTTTTTATTTATGCTGCAGCTACTTAGTGAGTTGTCTAAAATCCTAAATAGTTTTGATGCTTTCTGTTGGTGAATTAACTTCCTGCCCTTCCATTTCTTACCCAGTTCTCAAGTTTCTTTCATGGAGGAAACATCCAAGGTGTTGTAAAAGTAATTTATATATTTTTTTTTAAATCAACTCCTTAGTAAATAAACTGCATCACTGCAGACTGCTCACTTCCGTATTGAGGAGGTGGAACTCATCTAATAATCGTTACAGTACAATACTTCCCCTTGAAGCACTCCCAGGAGGCTCTCTTTATCTGGGAAAGGGTAATGGAATATTCACACCTAATCATCAAGACACAGAAATACAGTTCTTTAAACAGGAAAATCAATTTTCGTTTAATATTTAAAATACTAACAATGTGCTTTTCCAGAGCTAAGCAGTTAGATAAGATTATACATTCACTGTTGATGATTAGCAACATAGTGTCTGAAAGGGAGACAGGAAAATGGAGACATATTCTAGGGCTCAGTAATAAAAGTTTTCAATTAAAAAGCAATTTATTTTAAAAGAAAATAAGAAAAACGAAAAAATGAAAAATTTAGATGACTGTCCTCAGTTCAGTTCCACAAGTAATTAGTTGCAGTTGTTTTATTCCTACCATGCTAGTGCAAAAACCCAAGAGTGTTGATCCCTCATGTTAAAGGCCCGTTTTGCCATCCTTTCTGTAATTAACAGGGCTTTTATCAGTCAGTGCTATCTGCTTGGATCTGTGTCACACAAACAACTTCTCAGTTGGGATTCTGGTCACTTTTCCCATCATCATACCCCCACCGTAACTTTGTTTTGTGACTCAAGGTGGCAGCAATTCTGTCCCTTGAGATCACATTAGAAACTTCCATGGAAATTCATCTGATAGAAAACTGGATCATCAACTAAGTATTCTTTTTTTTAATGAAAAATGTCTCATTTTTGTGGGGAATTCACAATGTCTGTTTAAAAAAAAAAAAACAACACAAAACCAACAAAACAAAACCCCAAGCTGAAACAAATCTTTCATTTTCCCATGTAATAAACTCTATAGAGTCTGTTTATTTTTTTGTTTGTTTAATAAAAAATCCATTATCCTTCTAAATGATACTATACATAGTGAATAGCTGAACAAATCCAACACATTTCTTCTGTGCAGCATCCTCATCTCTTGAGAATTCCAGTTGTCTCATTTGTTCCTACAGTGCTTCCTTTCTTCTTTCTTTCCTTGTTTCTTTTTCTTCCTTACTCTCATCCTCCCCCCTTTTCAAGGTCAGTCAAAAGAAATGCAGCCCTGGAAAAACATGGAAAAATCTAGCATTCTTTATCATTGTAAACCTGAACAGAAATCAGATTAAAACCTAGAGCTTAGTAATTTTATGGATGCATGCATGTAATAGTAAGATTTATTGGACATGTCAGGGGTCCATTTCATCTTTAAATAAGAAAGTCATGCAGTAAAATTTGATGACTTATTAAAGGAATGTCACACTACCTAAAAAGAGCAACATTGTAAAATACTTAAACACACAACAATTTCTGGAGAGCATCCTGTCGAAGACTATTCTGGCATACCATTTAATGGAAGAAAATAATTATTCAGAGATTGTTAGTTTTTGTTTTACAAACAGTGAGTACAGTTAATTTTGTCATATCCCTTGCTTGTGTTTACAAGCTTCAATCATGCCTTTAAAACAGCCCAACCTTCCCTGGGCACGGGGATTGAAAAGGCATCATTTCAATGGGCTTGCAGGTAATTAAAAAGTGTGACATTCAGAATATGGCTGGAACATGGCATAAAAAAGTAATTACAGAACAATACATCATGTCACAGACAAGTAGCTAAATGTGAGCGTGTGCTGGCAAATATTATGTAGGAAAATCCAGCTCAAATTTGGCTCTTGCATACAATCAGGACCCTACATGTTTCAACTGGATATGAGTGGTGGATGAAGTTTTGTTACAGATAAGTTTCAAGGCCAGTTTTGCAATCCCTGCAAGGTTTCTGCCTCTGAGGCCACGGTACAGATTGATCTGTCCTAGGGGTGAGCAGCTTCTGGCGTGCACAGCGATGGCGTGCCAAACAACTTTTGGTTCCTGAGGGCAGAATTTTGTTCTGTATTACAGGCTGCTTCATGTCCTTCACTGCACCTACTAAGTAAGTGAATACACAGGGCTTGACTAGTCCCCATTTGTAGAGGCCATGCAAAATATGCTTTCCTGAGCCCATAAGGGAAGCTGAGCAACACTGAGGGGCCTTCAGCCCCAAAGGCCATCAGGTGCCTTCGCACACATCTTTCTATGCAGAACAGCAGTTTCAAACAGCAGCCTGGATTTCAGCAGGCAGCTCACCCACAAAACCAGTCTCAATGAGAAAGGCTACTGAAATCAATTTGGAAATGATAACAGTTTTCAGGATAAGTGTATGGATCCTGTATGTGATGCCTACCTATAGCAATATCTGCAACCCAGTCATTAGCAACTCACCTGAGTTATCAGTATCATTTTAGCTCTGTATAGCTATTTATATAAATCACTGTAACTATGCTTTACATTGTCATAATGACTCAGAGCCTGGAGATGGAGCAGAAATGTGGTACCTGCACAGAGCTGGTGGCAAATCTTGCTGCAGAGCACATTGAAGGAGGCAGGGAAGGTCAAGGAATGAATAGGTCATCTTGTGGAAAAGGAAACAGAATAAGGTTGATCTTATTTATTTGATTTCTAATAAGTGTGACAGAAAAGAAGGATTGTAAGAAGGGATTTGTAAAGAAGTTTAGAGAGTCAGGTGAGGATCATTAAAACTGAGGTCCCCAAATAGATGATGAAAGGAAATACTGCTGTGAGCGCTGATTAAAGTAATATTTTTGTGTACTAACCTTCTTCCCTCTTTCTTTTCAAGCTATTTCTATTTATTGCAGTTAATGAATTCTTTTTCTTTCTTAGCTATGCATTTTGGCTCACACTACTCTCAAGATTAAAGGATTTCTGGTATTTCCACTTAAAATCTTCTTAGAATTAACCCCAGATTCATAACTTAGCAGTTAAAATAGACTCCATGCTGAATTCAGCAAGTAATTTTTTAAAAAAATAAAATTAAGAATATCTATTTGGCTGATTTTCAAGGAGACTAATGCAAGAAAAGGGATAAAAGCAAATAAAAAAAATAAAACAAAATGTACCAGTACTGTTAGATTTATTGATTTTTTTATAATTTCTTTGTATTATGTAAATTTAAATGATTTTTTCAAATAACTAATCCATAATATAGAATATAGTCCTCTTTGTACTTAATTAAAAATTGATAGACTGATACAAGAAGGGTGAGATTTTAAGAAGTACTCAATGTTGGCCAAACTCTGCTTTGATTGAAGTCAGTGGTGAAACTCCCCCAGAATCACTAAGAACAGAGCTGAGCACTTCTGAAGACCTTACCCTAATGAAGTGTGGTAAGGGATCATTTTGAAATCATTTCAAGCTGTTATACATTGTAGTTTTCATTTTGGTCAGTTTATATCTTATTTTTTATTTTTTCTAAAAACTGGCTTAAACTCGTTAAAGTATACATCCCAGAAGGGTTTTGTGGACATTAAAGGATTCTCTTGAGCTGTTGTGGTTGAGTTCAGAAATCCAGACTGACTAGCAGAAAAAGGCATAAAGGCCTACATAAAGAAAGGGAGGGACATAGAAAGTAATGGTGTTTGGAGACTGAAATGAAACAAATAAATACTGCAAGAATGGATTGAGGACGTTTTAATGGATTTACTACTTGCAACTGACCCAAGTCTCTAAGGGCAGCAACAGCTTTCTCACCTCTGGCCTCTTGAAATCTAACATGAAAACCAGAAAATGTGGATGAACCAAGCATGACAGATGAGTACAGGTGAAGAGTTGTGGGAGGGGAACTACACTGCAGGGTGAGAAAGGCCAATCCATTCTACATCTTAAAAATTCATGAAATTCACCGTGATTCAAAGCATCAGGGCTGGTGGGTCAAAATTTCAAGCCAAGCTGCGCTTTCAATTGTAGATTGATTTTTCCTTACCTTTGGGGAAGCCATAGTGTGTAACAGAGGAGTGATTCCTAAAGGATCAGATTAATAAGAAGATATAAAGTAAAACAACTGACCTGGTGGTTGTATCCTTAACAGGCCAAGTACCTATGAAAACATACGATCCCTTTGCCATTGCAGAGGCTGTAGGAGAGGAGTTAATGGGGCTCTGCACAGAAATTTTAGAGCCTTTCATATCACAGATATAAATGATACATTTCATGCCACCCCTCTAAATCACGAAAAAAAGTAAATTCAGTTATTGCAGAAGCCTCGAGCTTCTTCTCTGCTTTTCTATTTATAGTGCTGGGGCCAGCTCCAGCTTAATCTTCTGGGTGTAGTTCAATATATTTCTGACCTAACCAGGTAGAATGGAAATCTTGGCTATATTTCCAAGCCCTCACAGGTTTTAAGACAATCCCACAGCTTTTGCTGGAAGTAGCTTTCACAGTGTACTGATAAATAATCTCAGGGAGAGTGTAATTGTCCACAAGAAAACATCAGCTGTGGAGCAGAAAAAAACCCCCAAACTCACAAACCTGAAAAAAAAAAAAAGATAGAAAAGGGATGTTCTGACTTTATTTTTCCATCAGATGTTTTTGCCAAAGTGCCTCCCTTTCCTGGCTGCATTTCAGCCATATTAATTGCCATAACTATCCCCTATAGTTCCTTGGAAGGAGAATGGTAACAATTAGCCCATGACTTTACACCGGCTGTCTTGGCATAGATGAGGCAATGTGCTTTGGACTCTGAACACCTGCAAAACCAGTACATGGTGAATGTTGGGATGCTAAACCAAACAGCTGTTGCTGTTTCAGACTCATTCTCCTGGGAGGGGGGGGCGTGGGTGGAATGGAAGAGATGGAAAAATGTCTATATGCCCAAATGCCATAATTTTCCATTTTTAAGGTTTATTCTGTGCATTCCCTTCCAGTATGCTGCATCTCAGATGATTAAGGGATGCCCCTGGCAGTTATCTGGAGATTATACAATCTGTAGGGTTCCATATGTTACCAAGCTTTGTGAGTAGCTCTGAGTATCTAAACATAGCAGGGGTTGGGTGGAAGTGGGGAGGAACAAAGATAGGGTGGGCATGGAGAGGTAGGAGGGGGTAGGAAGAGAAACAACCCCACATTTGTTTTGATTTATTTTCAATTACCCCCTTTTCAGAGCTCTTAAAGGACAGTTCAATTTGGTTTGTACACTTCTCGATTAGTGTAATCTGGAAGCTGGCAGTTAGCACTTTGGCAGTTTTACCCCAGTGAGTTTAATAAGCAAATAAGAATTGCCGAGAACAGTGCTATCAAATTCACAGAAAGAGCCATGAATGCTTTTCTTTTCCCCAGTAACTATTCAGTGGGATTATTCAAGAGATTTAAATGTGGGTGGCATCAATTTGAAATGCAGATGGTGTATCTTATTAAACACCATTTTAGCTATTTGTAGTGCTCAGAACAGTATTTGCCCTGAATTTAAATAACGATGTACAGTATTTGTTAAAAAACATGCTTGGGCATGTTTTGTTTAATTAGTGGCTTGAAATTTCCTAGCATATGGCTTGTCATTTGGTAAAAAGATATGCAATTATGAACTTCCTCAAAGTTTTACTATTTAAATGCAAAATTAACTTACTATGTTCAGCAGTTAATGTCAGGCCATTAAATATAGTATTTACTAAACAAAAGATATATAGGAGTAGCTTAGTACGCCTACGCCATCTGTACCTATCACACTGTACATCTTTTAGTTCGTGGGGGGTGGACTGGACCCAGTTTACTCCCAATAGTTCACTACCAGAGCTTTCTGTGCCTCAGTGCAAATGACATCGTGTCCGTTTATTATCTTTAAAGGCCTGGATGCTGCTTTAAAAACATCAATTTAATTTTTATTCTTCAGGAAAGCAAACAAACCATCTGCTTTGGTATCCAGTACTTTCTGAAGTGCTGCAGATTTTTTTCCCTGTCAGATTTTGGTTGTCCCTTTAAAGATTTTGTAACTTTTAGTTGCTAGCTTGTTCATTTTTCATTTGGAAATGGAAATCAGAGTCTGGTGGACTGAAGGATGATGTATATTTTTTTCCCTGAACCTACCTGCTTAGTTCCCGGTCCTCATTATGACAGATGACTAATTCAGCATCTGACTCCTTTCCACCAGTTCAAGCCAGTTACTCCATCCACTGCCTTCATCACTAACCCAGTCCCAGCAGAGCTGATTTCACTGAGTTTCACTGAATTTTTAGAGTTAGAAGGGACCATAGGGATCATCTAGTCCAACTCCCCTGCTGAAGCAGGATTGCCCAGAGTTAGAGCATGTTACTCAGGACTGCGTCCAAGCAGGTCTTGAAATTCTCCAAAGGGGACTCCACAACTTCCCTGGGCAGCCTGTTCCAGGGCTCTGTNNGAAGTTTTTTCTCATATTTGAGTGGAACCTCTTATGTTCTAACTTGTGCTCATTGCCCCTCGTCCTGATGAAAACACTTGCCTCAGGCAAGTGATGAAGCCATGTGAAAGGAATCGCCTCCAGCCCTACACATTTCTTTCCTTCACAAGTCTTATTTCATGGCTTTATCACACACTGTACTTCTTCAGACACAGAGAGAAAGGTTCCTCTTAGTGTGTTACACACATCTACATATGAGCCAGACCCTCCTAAGCTTAGTGTTTATTTATGAGAGAAATAAGCTCTTTCAGGAATTTACTGCTGGAAGAGGTGAATGACAACCCTGCTCCATTAACTTTGATGGGACAATGTAAATGTTTACTTTTGGAAATACTGACTCCAAGTGCAAATTTCACAAAATATCATGGCTGCAACCTTGGCTGCTGAATCAGTGACAAATTCATGAGGATTCTGGGAAAGCCAGGTTTTCGTTTTATTTCCTTTCTTATGACCACTATATCTTGGTTGAGTAAAAGCAAGATGCTTAGGACTATCAGAGGGACAACCAAAGCTGTGATTCTTTCCAGGCCAGCTGCGAAGCAGATTAAAGGAGAAACAAAGCAAACAAGAAGGGAAAAGGAGGGAAATCAGAAGGATTATCTCATATCTCTCTTTCCTTGTGGATGTTATTGAATCTTTTCACTTTAGCCATGGTGCTCAGTGCTCTGCACACATGTACAGTCAAGGCAAACATTGCACCTAACAGGTAGCAACAATTTCTAAACCCCATGTTGACATTGTTTAATAAGAGAATAGGTTGTGAGATTCTCCATACACAAACCATAATGTTTTTTTGTATCATGGTATATGCTGTGAACTCTGATCCAAACTGACATCAGAGTATAAGGACTTTGGACTTTGAAGCAGGGATTTCTGCATTGTATACAGGGATTGTACACAGGGATTGTATATTGTCTACATGCATACACAGTGTCCATTTAAAAGGGGCTTTGAAGCAGTCAGATCTCAAGGGGAGGATAAAAGAAGAGAGGAGAGGAGGGGAGAGGAGAGGAGAGGAGAGGGGTAAGGCAAAGGTGAGCAATGCATCTCACCACCTCAGATTTGATCTTATGGGGTTCTTTTTAATAGCAAGCTCTATATCCAGCTTGGACACTAATTTGTTCTTCTAATTAAGTCTTTTTTGAAGTCCAGCATTCTCCAAACAACTGTGTCATATTTCCATTCCAAAGACAATTAATTCTGGGGTGTTTTTTTCCATATCTGTCATTGTCTAAAAACTCAGCTATGATCAGACATGTATTTCCTGAGGTTTTTCCAATGTTCTAATGGCCACTTGCCTTTGGCATGGTCAGCAGCCAATCTCTGGGCAATTACAAAAATCCTGGTAATGCCTCTTTACATCTGAAGTTCCTAAAGACCTTTCATGCTGCTCCTTTGAAAAAAGCAATTTCCTATTTTTCTCTTAAAAAGCTCCATCAAAAATTATGGAAGAAATAAGATGTATTTTGACACAATTGTCACTGGGAACAGACATCACTGTGAATAGTTCACCTCAGGGAATATTTTTTAAGAATTTAACTGTTGTTCTTAAAAATACAGTAATAATTCATTAACCCTTGGAGAATGTTTCTGTTAAGTATTACTACAACGTTGTTGTAATTTTGGTCTTTGAATCAGTGCTTTTTTCTGACTTATTTTTCCCTACAGAATACTACATCTTGCATTCAAACATGATGAATTAAAATACTGTTTTATCCCCTGACCATATGTTCCTTGCTGGACAAAAGGCTATATTTTTCTACAAACAATAAAAAGAGAAAGTAAGAAACTAACAAAATGTGCCAGGTCATCCATCCCTTGTGGCTTCAAATTGTCACTCCAGCAGCAAAATAAGCCCATCCACATCAGAAGAAACCAATGAGGCTTAACAACAAACCATTAGAAGAGTGGTGGAGAGTGGAAATAATTCAAAATTTTAAAAACACGAACACATTCTAAAACAAACCTAAAAATATGCCTTTTTGATCCCTACCCTACCACATCCAAATGGGATTCAATGTGCTGCGTTTTTGACCTGCTTAGATGCCCCAAAGTCTAAGCAGTGTTTATGCCAGCCAGTCAGAGGCAACTTTGAAAATACAACCACTATTAAAAAGTAATTGTACTAATGATTCACCACGGGGGGCTCTTTCCTCTGAGTTGTGACAAACAGGAGAATTTTAAAAAGAGACATAAAAACCACCTTGACAAGTTGTCATTAAAGATTTCATAGCAATATCTGTGAGTCAGGGGATGCCTACTCTGTTACCGTGGCGAAATTCTCATTCAGATGATTGCATTTTGCCTACTTACACTCAGCCTGCATTTTCAATTCCATATGTCATTCTTCTTTTCTTCTCATCTTAAATTGCTGTATAGTGCTGCTGTGCATTATTAAACAGTTGCCACATTTCACCCCAGTGGATCTTGCATTTAAATAACGGATTTACAAAGTCTCTGCTGCTTTGTTAGGTTTGCCTGTACAGCTGGTTGAGTTTTTTCCAAGAAAATACTTTCACTTCAGAAACAGACTTGAAAAATTACTGTTTTTATTAGAAGTTGTCAGAATCTTTTTTTTTTTTAATTTTTTTTCTTTTTAATTTTTTTTTCTGAAAGTTTCTGGCTTTCTGAATTGAAAATAAAATTAAGTAGATGTAAGTAATAGAAATGGTGTTAAAAATCAATGTTATTAAGAAAAAAGAAGAAGGTTTTCCAATTAAATATTTAAAATTATAGCAGCAGTATTTTAGATTTCTGGTTTTGGGACTTTGTTATAAACTGGATAAAAAAAGAAACAAGAAGTCCATTTCAAACAATTAAGAGTGAAGACAATGCCGGAATTGCAAATATTACAGTAATACTTTCAGTTGTTTCCAGCAAGTTCTTTTTATTAATCAACTTTTGAAACTTGCGAAGTATTGTACCATTCAGAAAGAAAAACTGTCTTAAACTCTGTTTCTCACTGGATGTATACCTAAAATGAAGCCCAAGTGCAATTTGATTTTTAAATTAGAAACTCAATGACACAGGGATCACTGCTCTATGAAATTAAACATGTTGTATGTAGGCTAGAGAAATGTTCCTGAAAAGAATAAGTATTAGAATCTGTCCCAAGGAGGATACAGTGACTGTCTAGGGGGTTAGAAGAAATTGAGAACTCAGTTTCAGGCAATGAAATAAGAAAATATATACATAATGGAGGTGGCTGAAATGAGATACTGATGAGAGTTATTACCTGGTGATATCTGTTGTGCTTCAACTGTTGTTCAGTAATAGCAAATTAAGATCTTAGATTGATTAGCCCAGTTAGGGAAACCATCACAGTGCGAATGTGTTGTGTTATCTTGGGAACACAATAATCTCTTAATGCAAAATTAGAGCACTCACTACCCTCATAAGAGAATTTAGACTATTTTAAGACACATGGAAAGATCCCTAAAAGACTTAAAAAAGCTTTCAAGCTTCTCTTCTTATCTATAGACAGCTTCATAAAGTCAACTGCTAAAATGTCTTAAAATAATCTGTATTGTAGAGTCCTTTTAGAAACAACATACTTCTCAGGCTCAGGATTCTAACCAGGGATGAACATCTCACTCAAAGGTTAATATCTTCTGGGGCTTGAAGTATTGACTGCAGAGGAAGCCCTGGGCAGACACTACTATAGAAACAATGTAAGTAATTTGGCAAAGCAAGAGGAAAGTCAGTATGTTCCATGCATTTAAAAGACATTGCTGTGTCCTACTTGAAAAAAAAAAAAAAGTTCCCTTTGCATTTGTTAAGACCACAGCCTCCTTGCCTGTCCACAAATTGTTACCTTCAGTTCTGAGAACAGACAGTATTTTACCTTTTGGAGTTTGTGTAGATTTGTTCTGGCTATTAGTAAGATGTCAGGAGATAGGTATTGATGATGCAGAAAAAGAAAAGCCTCCCATCACCATCTGTGGTGAATCCAACCTATGTTTTAAAGGAAAGCTGAGATTGGAATTATTTACTCTCATCTAATGTGCTGGGGCTCCAAGCAAAACATCTGAGATAAAATCAAGATGGAGCTGGTGTTGGAGTTGAGTTGGAGTTGGAAGAAAATAGGCAAGGTTTTACCAAAGACAGTTATTTCAGAAGGAAATAAATAAGTCCATGAAACATTCTCTCCAGCCAGGCACAAGTAGTGGTTTAGAAATAAATTCTAAATTGCTTTTTTTACATTGAACTGAACTAAGAGAAGTTGCCTTACAAATTAAAGGCAGCCTTGTAGATTGGGATTGACAATGAGCATATAGAAGGCTTCTGGAGACTCTTGCAGGACTGATGTGTCCAAGCTCAGTAAGCAACGCAGCATCTACACAAGCTACTTCTTCAAGGATTTTAAAGAATAGACATGCACAAGGGTGCTTGACCTTTTGAGAGGTCACTAATTTGTGGCTGAATGAGAAAAGTTTCTACTGGACAATAATTTTTTAGCTAAATTCCAACTATGTAATGTGTTTTATTTTCAGATAATTCTATGAATTATCTAATGAATCCTTGTAGTAGCCTGGAGCAGAGAGCAGGGATGAATAGTTATGAATTATGCCAGTAAATATTTAATTTCTTAATTTTTTGTATGGGCTGTTTTCATGGAGTAATTCCACAGCTGGACTCATTGGTACCAGCCAATTACAACAGGGAACAACTGTGACATGATAGATAAAGCGTATTTTTAAAAAATAATCCTACTGGTGATGTAATGTTCAGGCAGAAATAACTTATTTCAGTGGGACACTGAAGAGAACAAATGAAACAGTAAAATATATAGTGACACAGATGCTCAGGAGACTTGCTTATGAGACTCCTGTTTTATCTTTAAGTACACAGGAAAGATTGTCCCTTATGTTCAGTGAAGAAGTGCCAGAGAAGGGTTGCCATGGCAGAGGATAACCACATTAAGGCTCCCAGCCCCCAGCATTTCCCATGCTCCCCTTTCCACCCACTCACCCATCTGGCCAGATTGCATTGAAGGTGCAATGCCTCAGAACCTAGCACACAGACCCACCAGGGAATTCTTGTCTGGGCAATTTGTGACTGGTTTATAGCATTTCTCCTCACCACGTACTTCAAGGGGACCAGGCACACTCGAATCCAGCCCAATAGATTTCCCACCCTGAATTATGGCCTGGCCCTCTTCCAACTGTACCACTTGAGACTATGATTTTGTTAAATCTGATTCCCTTGCAGGGTCAGGATATTGATCAACACAGGACTTTTTTTTTGGCAGCACAAAGGAACGTATTCTTTGGCCAAATCCTGTACCCATAGAAGATGAGAGTAAATCTCCCTTTGCCTTCATAAAGGTCAGCTTTTCAAATTACCCTTATACATTACCCTCATACATCAGGGCATGCAAAAAGGTGATGAGCACCCTTGTCACGTCAAAAAGAAGGACAGCTACAGTTAACTCAGCACCTTTCAGGAGCAGTGCTTCAAGGCCATTTTTTTCCACTTGATTAAGGATTAAATCCATACTCTAGCTTCATGCTAGAAGGAATCATGCCTATTTCTGATGGCTTTGCTTCAGAAGAAATGTAAAACCAATCTGCTGGCTAAATTTCAGTTTGGATAATTACATTTTGTTCACATAAATTACTGTAATAGTTTCAAAGAGGGGAAATTACTCTCTGCTTACTCTTCCAAAGCTGTTTTGTACTGTTAGTAGGAGAGATGAAATGTGCTAATCCACTAGAGAGGTGGCTGCATTTTGATGGGAGATGAAATTCCCCATATAGTGTACAAATGTTGTGCAGGGCACTTCAGTCCATGTCCAGCCTACGTGAAAGATATTAACATCTTCCTAAAACTTCACAACTCTCAGCCTGTCATATATCTCTCTCAACCCTACTCTTATATATCAGACTGTGTCTCTGAAAGCTCTTCTGGTGTGGTTTAATATAGGTCTATTTTTAACTCCTTGTTTTCTCATTGTAAGCTAGCATTTCTTCCTTTCTTGCCTCCATCACCTTTCTTCAAGATCCACTCTGTTACCTGGGCAGTTGTATTCTGTTATCATCCTCTGACAGCCAAGCTAGCTGTAAGACTGCTTGGCTCTTTATCCATCACATCTTCAGGAGCCAGGCTTTTGCAGATAAACTAAAACACTTCTTGTTGACCTCTGCACTCAGTTCTGCATGCCAGTGTCACACTATCCATCCTTGCCTCTGGTCATGAAAAACTCAGTTCCAGTTTATTCCCTTCTTTAAATGATCCTGCTAAAGCCTGGCTGTAGAAGTTATGCTTTTAGCTATCTTCATCCCCACATCTTTCTGATGCAAGTGGATTTTTTTTCCCTCTGTACCCAACCCAGTATTCTTATATTTTATCTCAGGCATCAGATCCTCTTATTCTTTCTTGCCTTTCCTAAATTTCTTCAGTGATCCCATCTATCATATCACTCATTCCAGCCTTGATATTTCCTTTGTCATCACTTTGTGTATCATTCTCATGCCTGGAGTGTCCTAATTTTTCAGATCCTTTAAGCCTGTGACCCAAAATGACACTCTTCCTGAATCAGGGAATCAGTTATATTATCTTTATGATTATTCATTAAACATAACTTTTAGAACAGCTAATGCATATGCATAAACTTATTGTTCACAAGGTCTGATTGTTCACTCATTCTGTGAATTTGTTGACACAAGATGAAATTTCTTCAGTGTTTAAGGAACAAAACAAAAGACATACATGTAGGATGGGAACATTTTGAATGTGAAAGATTTTCAACAAAAACACATGGTATTTGAAGGCGAGGATTATGTTGCTAGATGGTAGCACATGAGTCTCTTTCCCAGCTGCTTCTTGCAGGGAAGCACAACAGGTACCATTGTGGACTAGATGGATTACCCCATCTGCTTAAATACAGAAATACTGACATCCCTTCTGCCTCTCATAACCTCCCTCCTGCTGCTTGCTGAGTTTGTTCATTTGGTCAGATCTGATATTCTGCAAAGATTTATGTGAATGCAATCTGAATATTGCCAGTAGTCCCACTGATGATGACTGATACTTGCAGGAGTAAAGAATTAGTCTAAATCATTGCATGGGCTGGACTTTCTTTGGGCAAGTATTGTATGTAATCTTACTCACCAGGTGTGGATTGATTTCACCTTAGGTGCCTAAGAAGTTAACTTTATTTTGTTTTAATTTTATATTTTGCAAAGCAATTGGCATATTTCTAGGTGTTGTAGCAGTTTTAATGGATTTGAGGATTCTGACCCTCTGCTGTTATTCATCCAGAGATTAAGAGCCCAATACTGAAAAAAAGCACAAATATATTCCCTGAATAACCTTATAGATGAAAGAAATCAATGAAACATTGCATAAAAAATGTCATAAATATTTCCCAGGAAAAAATGTTTTATTATGTCATGAAGTTAATTTCCAAATTTGTGGGTGTATTTTGGACAGTAAGGTTCTTTCCCATGAGTCACTATTTTTATTAGCTGCTAATGTACACAGCACTTATCATTTCATTATGTTCTTCTTCTGAATGCCTCCATATCATTAATATTTTTTCACTAAATATTTAAATACTTTTTTACCTCACTTTGTGCATCTTTTCTCCTTCTTTCCTCCCGTGGGCTTAAATGTTGTATTTGCATATTTACGTAATATGTGATTTGATGAAACACCAGGAAGCACCAGGCTGCTGGACAGCCTATGAAGTGAAATTCAAGGCATCTGCCATAAATTATAGCAATGCTCTGGGCTGCTGTGCTCCAAGATAGCTTTGTTAAGGTCATCTATGTATCATGTCATAGGAAAGTGCTACACAAAAAAGAAGATTTAAGTTCCATAGATGATGGTGAAGTCTTGGAAAAATGTAAAATTTAACTCTATGGCGAAAGAATGCATTGCTTAATTTTTGTTCTGCAGAACTTAAATATGCCAACATTTCATTACAAATCCATCTGGGTGGCCTGATCGCACCAAGACTATATTCCTGTTTCTCCAGGAATGTGCTTCCCACTGTCCATAGCTTTTTGTTGGAATGGGAAAGGGAATCTGCAATCTTCTCTTTATAAAACAGTTAGACAGACTGTCTCAGAAAACTGGGAGCTTGGAAACTGGCTAGATTTGCTGCCTAATACCTAGTGGGCTGGGAAATTTGATTTTTACTCAAAGGACTTGAAGTTCCAGTGTACTTCTCCTATGAAAAGAGGTCAGATGAGACCTCATGGCCCTGGAAAACTTGGAAACATCTGATCCTAAATCATCTACACCCAGAGCTTCTTGAAAATCTACCTAGGTTCACTATTATTTGTAAGCACAATTTTCATGGTCTTAATTGAAAATATACCCTCTAACTAAAGTTTCAACCCTACAATTTCAAATGGAGAAGCTTTTGCTCTGAGAACTTCTCCCTATTGACAAGATCCTCTTCAGAGCTTAAGGGATGCATTCCAAGTCACAACTTTTACACTTGTTTTACAAGAGAGCAAAATAAATGTTGACTGCTTCAGCTGCATTCTTTTGCACTGGAAAATTTCCATTTTAGAGATCACTGAGATCATGCTCACAGAGGTGAAGAGGAATGTTTTCTTTCCTGCCTCCAAATCACATTAAAGTCCCATGACATCTTACTGGAGTAAATGCATGCTTTGATATTGCTTTTTCAACATTGGGATTCATATTTTAAGTAATCTTACTTTGCCATCAATTCAAACCTGAGGAAATGCCAAATGGATATCGGAAGGAATGAAGTAAAAATGAGGGTGCCAGAGCACAGATGGAGGCTGATGAGATGGAAAATGCTCAGATGGACACTGACAAAATTACCATCTTTTAAATGGGCTACAAGCAGCAGACATAAGTTCATGTGTGGTGGAAAGAAATAGTAGGATGTGATGACAGTGCTACGGAGAGAGTCAAGGCTGGATATCTGAGAAAATGCCAACAACGATTAGACTTCATATGACTTTAGTATTGTTATTATTATTGTCCTTGGGATAGAAGTTCTTAAATACTTGCATTGCATAACAGCACTGTCAGTTATTAGGTTTGCCTTATAATTGGTTAGAAAGTCATTAATGATAGCTTGCTCTGCTCCACCCCAAACCAGAACACTTCAAACCCAAACTGTTGGTTCTGTGAAACTCCAGGTTGCAACAAATGCAAGAACAGGAGGAATAGTATTACTTTAAATCCACAATATATCCAGTTATTGTTCTAAATCCTAAGGAATTAAATTTTTCCATTTACATTTCAGCAGTAAACTGATCTTGACAGTTTTTCAGTTTAAAGTATGCAGAAACTGAGTCTTGAAAAGGTGTGCGTTTATTTCTTTGGTATTTTATCAACATGAAGCTAATTTAATTTCATAGAATCATAGAATGGTTAGAGTTGGAAGGGACCTTAAAGATCCTCTAGTTCCAATCTCCCTGCCATGGGCAGGGACACCTTCCACTAGAGCATGTTGCTCAAAGCCCACTCTAACCTGGCCTTGAACACTTCCAGGGAGGAGGCATACACAGCTACTCTGGGCAACCTGTTCCAGTGTCTCACAACCTTCATACTAAAGAATTTCTTCTTGATATCTAATCTAAATCTCCCCTCTATCAGTTTTAAAATATTACCCCTCATCCTATGACTGTACTCGATGATAAAGAGGCCCTCTCCATCTTTCTTGTAGGCATCTTTCTTAAGGCACTGGAAGGCCACTATAAAGTCTTTCTAGAGCCTGCTCTTTTCCAGGCTGATCAACTCCAACTCTCTCAGCCTGTCTTCATAGGAGAGGTGCTCTAGCCCTCATCCTCCTCATTGCCATCTTCTGGACCTACTCCAACAGGTCTGTGTTGTTCTTATATTGTTCTCATTAGTCTTTAAATTTAAAAAAAACCCTCAAGAATGTTTTGTGTTCCTAACAGTTTCTGTAAATCAGTATACCTGCACTGACTTTAGAAATCTTGTCTTGATTTATATCAGTCATAGATCTGCCCATCCATTCTTTGGTGCTGGGTGCCAGCACAACAGTTCACTGAAGTTTACTAGAATGTTTCTGATCAATACGGAAAAACAACCCTCAAAATATTTTTCTTTCATGATAAGAATTTCTAGTATTTTTTAAAGAGTCTGATCCTGCAAGGTCCCACATTTCCTGCTATTTGCAAAGATGTCTCATTGAGTTCAGTGTGAAACTTGGGCTCTTGACCCTCTGCAGGACAGGACTCTAATAGTTGGAAAGAAATTGCCTTGCATCTTGTACAACCTGCTAATGTGCTTGTGCATTCATGCACAGCAATTGATCTTACAAGCTTCTGAATGTTCACTGGACTTGCCATTATACCATGAATATTTTATAGCAGCACCACTATAATAACAGTAATTACATTTGCCCTTTTACAGAACCTTTTATATAAGGATTTCAAGGTGCTTTATGGATGTTAATTAAGCCCCACGGTCTTCTTAAGGAGTAAGAATTATTATTACTATTCCGCAAACGGGGAAGATGAAGTACAGAAAATCTGATCTTGACCTTGACCAAGGTCATATCATAATCCCTGTCAGGACTAGGAGATGAATCCAAGGGTCCTTGCACCAGACCCACTGTAGTTATTTACTTGATTTGGACTATACGAACAGATGAAGAAAACTGTTTAAAGTTGAAATTGTGGATATTTTCCTATTATTTGAAATATTGACATTTTTACTGCACTGAAGAGTCTCTATGCCCCTCAATACATCCTCAAGAAACACTCTACATTATCAGAGGTACTCACTGAAATGAATTTGAGGTGTTAACAGCCAGAGGACCCAATCCTGTATCAGAGATGTCAATAGAGACATTTCACTAAGTATTAGCCTAGTCTTGCAGGTCCCAATAAAAACTATTAATGCCATCATGAGTTGTCAATGAGCTGTGAATAAAGTCCATAGTTGAAAGGCACTTTTCTCTCTGTCATTTTATTAATAGTTAAAAGGTGTCCCAAGATATATTTTAATGGGAGTGCCTGTCATTTAGATGAATTAAAATGACTCAATGTGATTGCTTCTTTGATAAACTTATTTACTATGAGAGTTCCTAGCCCTTGATTGCTTTGCAAAAATTGTGTAATTATTATACAATGATTATACAGTTAGGCTTGATTCTAAAATAAACATGAAAACTATTTATTCAGCCAGAGAAAATGGACACATTTCCTTAGTGGAAAGGTACCTTAATGTACTTTATTCAAAATGGGGTCCATATTCACAGTCACAGTGGGGCATGATAGCCTTTAGGAAGGTGAAATTTCAGAAAGATATTCTGGATCAGCGAGCCCATGTGCGCAGCAGAAACAAGCTACAGTAGTTTTTTTTCTCAGTCAAAGCACCAACGGAAAATGAAATGGCTCCACATTTCCAGTTTCAGACTCAATGTGACCAAAACCACATGTGGGATTTCCCTGCAGCTGGGGAGCAGATGTGTGCCAGGCTATGCAAAATGAGAAGTGAGGACAGTAGTTCCATGCCCCCAGCTGTTGCTCCCTATGGCACTGAAGTGGTTTGGGATAGCAGAACCCACAGAAATATGTATGCAAATATAAAATATTCTCAATTTTTTAAAGTGGACAAAATCCTGATTTCACAGAAGTAGCTGGGAAATTATTACTCAGATGTCCTTGAGAGAGTTCAGAGATAGCTAAAACAGTTGCAAAGACGCTGCAATTACTGTAAATGATGTAAACCCCTTAAAGCTATAAGAGATATGACCGCTCTAATCAATATCTTGCAATAACAAGGTTTAGACTGCTAAGAACTATTATGCAGTAATAACGCTGTTTATGATTTATTTTGCTTACCTTCCAAGGTTTTAGTCCAACAAACCTATGCCTTTCAGCAAAACAGTATCACAGAGCAGTACAAGTGGGCAGTCATTTTTATATTAGCACAAGAAAGTGTCATGCTCCTGGCCTGGATGGAGGTTGAATGGGCATGAGTGGGATGCCAGGACACCCAGGATGAGACAGAACAAAGTAAGACCACCCTTACCACAGAGATATGCCTGGTGTAAACAGCACACCTTGAGAAAGGAGTTATTCTCTTAGCACAAGTTTCCCATCTTCCCATCGTTTTTATTTTTTTTTTGGTCCCTGTGCAATCTATGTATGGATCCCATTCTAAAAAGGGATGGAGTTTCCTGTGCCTGGCAGGGCTGTAAAAGCAACTTTCCCTTTCTATTTTGTAAGATGATAATTCATGGGAAAAAAAGGAAACTTCTCACTCTGACTATAACTAATCATCTGAAATAAAACATTGGACATAACAACTTAGTACTGAGTAAAGTTACACAGACTGCCAACAGCAACTCTCTAAACTGTAAGCTGTGATCAGAACTATATTTTAAGTTTAGGGTCTGTTTTTCAGACTGCTTAGTAGAACCTGACAATTTCTGTTTCCTTTTACTTATTCATTTCAGCTATTCCCCCTTTACCAGCACTCAGCTTTGATGCACTGAGAATCATTAGTAAGTAAAGCACATTTAATCTATGCTGTAAGAATTTATATTTCTGAAAATAAGCAAAATCTCATACCAATTAATTATTTACTGAGCTGGAGACTTCTAAAGTATATCTCAAGGAAGTTCACAGATTTATTAATTTCAGTTCATCTTATTTGTAGTTTTGTTAATATTGGAGTTTTCAGCAGGTGAATAGCTGTTTTCTTTTTTACGTGCATCATAGTCAGTTTAAATGCCATTTCATTAAAAGCTATTTATGAACAAAACACTTGAAAATAAATATGAATTGCCCAAAGCATTTTTCCCCATTGGCTGGGCTTAGGCTGTTCTCTGAAATCAAAAATTTGTTTTGTTTGCATTACAGGTTTTTATTCCATGCATGTAACAAATGAGAAACACAAATTCGTGTGGACATTGCATTTTGAAAACCACAAAGCACTTGATTTATTCAAATTATGTTTACACAGGAATAGTTTCACCCATCAGTGAAATACAGCTACCTCTGGCTTGGAAGGCGTCAGTCTTTTTAAAGACACACTGCTAAGTGGAAGAACTTTATCTAATATAAAACTTGAGGAGGAATGTAGGCTTGCAGAATTTAATTACTCATTTGGATCTTCGCCCAGACACCAAAGCTATCATTCCTTCTTTAGCAAAGTAACTTGGTATCTTAAGTGGTTACAGATAATTAAAGCCTTTATTCTGCAACCTTTCTGGAAAATAAAAATAATATTAGTTGTATAATGCTTCCCAAATATTTAGATGTAATTGCATTTAACATCTAAACATTCCTCTAATCAAGACACTTCCAAGTGCTCTACAATAGTAGTGTGTGTTTGATTTTCAGGCTAGCACTATTCACTTCTTTTGGTTCTCCATGTTTCAAAGCCTGAAATATGTTGTTGCAAGGCAAACTCTATTCTGGTCTCTGAATTCAAGCAGAACTTTTCAGTGTTTCTGACAGGGAAGTTTTCTTCATGGACTATTGGCAGATGTAGCTGCAAGGATGTGGTCACACAGTAGTGACTATGACAGCCAGTGTTGGTTTGAAGGATTGGTTCACCTTCCAGCCTATTGATTTTGAGGGTTGTAGCAGCATGTTTAGCAGTGGTGTCAAAGTCATGGATGGGTTTGTAATAAAGGTTCCGTGGTATTATAAAAGCAGTGAGAGTGATATTCCAGAATGGACACATCCATTTTCTGTATGACGTGCAATATCTACGCAATCATTTCTACCCACAGCAAAATGTAACCTATCAGTCGCTGAGCATGTATCAGAAATGGAGATGTTACCTTTTTCCTTCAGTATCCTTGACATTTTCATCAGTTTCCCCAAAGAATTTTCTGTCTTCTCCTCACAGATTTTGAGCTATTGCCAGACTGTCATCTGAAAATCTGTGTTATTTTACATTGTCTTGGGAAAATATATGTTCCATAATTGGAGGAGAAGGGAAATATTATCCAAATGGTACTAAAATCCATATTTTATGTACTACAGCAATTTCATAAAACCCATTGGGGGGAAGACAGGAAGAGACCTTTATGGAGAAAAAAAGTGTAAAATTGCAAGGAATGACACATAAATGAAAAGAACAAGGTTGTGAGATGTTTCTTTTCCTTATTTTTAAAAAAAGAGTCTAAATATTCCTAAAATTTTTCACAGTCTTACCTTACAAGATGTTAGAGAATCTGGTATGTGAACTCTCTTGTAATAATAATAATAATAATAGTAATAATAATAATAATAATAATAATAAAAAAAATAAAAATAAAAAAAATACTTCCACACAGTTTACGATGTCTTATTTTATTTCTGTGAAACTGTAATACACCTTCCATCTGATCCTGTGCACATTTGAGATTTCATAGCAAATTTTGGCATCAAGTATGCCTTCTCCCTCTCTCTGCATAAGAATTACAGCATCAGGATCTCCTGAAGAGCGACATTGATTAAGTCAATTACAACTATTTCAGTGAGTTTGAGGGCATGGAATACAATTTGAAAGTCACATGATTTTCTCTGATAAATAAACCTTTCTGTGTGTGCAGAGAAGACCACAGAGGAGAAAAATATTTTTCAATAGGAAGGATTGATTACTCCCACACTTTCAATGCAGAAGTTGAGGATAAGGTAGCAAAGAATGTAGGCTGGAAGAGCTATTTGTGACCTCAAAAAATGTTATTATAGATAAAAAGCTGGACTTCTAGAAATATTCTTCAGTACATGAGTGTCCCTTCAAAAGTTCAGAAGGTTCAGCAGAAACATCATCTTGGGTGAGAACTGTGAAAGGGAACTTAATTTAATTCTATGGAAGGTTTTCCTCATGGTACTGAGGTGCTGAATGTTTTCTTTTCCTTGTCTTTATTTCCTTGTCTTTAGAAATCTAAGGACCTAGAAATCAGGGATAAAGTCTGGAGCAAGGAAGATGTGCATTTGGTGGAAGAAGATCAGGTTAGAGAACACTTAAGGAAATTGGACATGTGGAATTCCATGATGTCTGATGAGATGAGACAAGAGATCAGATCTCATGAGATCTGATCCATGAGTGCTGAGCTGGTTGATGTCACTCCAAGGCGACTGTCTTTGAATGACTAGGGTGACTGGAAGAAGTGTCTGAGGACTGGAGGAAAGTAAATGTCACTTCTATGTAAAAAAAGGGCAGGAAGGAAGACCCAGGGAACTAGAAGCTGCTCAGCCAGCCTCATCTTGGTACCCGGGAAGGTGACGGAGCAACTAATCCTGGAAAACATCTCCAGACACATGAAGGACATTAGGAGCAGCCATGCATATGAAAGGACATGGAATTGTCAGGAACAGTCATCATGGATTCACAAAGGGGAAGCCATGTTTGACCAACCTGATAAACTTCTATAATGAAATTACTTGCTTTATAGATGAGGGGACAGCATTGGATATTGTCCACCTAGACATCATCTGCCTAGACAATAAGGCTTTTGATCCTTGTAGAGAGATGATGATGTATGGGCCAGCTGAGCAGAGAGTGAGGTGGACTGAATACTAGCTGAACCACTGGGTCCAGTTGTGCTGTCATCCAGAGGCACTTAGACAGACTGGAGAAGCGGGTTCATATGAACCTCATGAAGTTCGACAAGGAGAACTGCAAAGTCCTGCACCTGGGCAGGAACAACCTCAGGCACCAATATGTGCTGGGGATCACCTAGCTGGATGCTTTGCAGCTTTTCAGAAAAGGACTTGGGGATCCTAGTGAACATCAAGTTGACCATAAGCCAGGAAGGTGCTCTTGCTGCAGAGAAAGGCAACATTACCCTGGGCTGTGTCAGTAAGAATGTTTTCAGCAGGTTGAGGAAGATGATCCTTACCTTCTAATGAGCAATGGTGAAGCCACACTGAGAGTAGGGTGTCCAGTTCTGGGCTCCCTAGTGCTATAGATACATAGAGTCACCAGGGTGATAAAGGGAATGGAGCATCTCTTCTGTGCGGAAAGGCTGAGAGAGAGGTGTTTGTTCTCATCAATATCTATAAATACCTGACGGGAGGGTGTAAAGACAAAGGAGCCAGGCTCTTTTCAGTGTTTCTCAGTAACAAAACCAGAAGCTTGTGGGCACAAACTGAGATACAGGAGAGTCCTTCTGAGCATCAGAAAGCACTTTTTGACTGTGAGGGTAGCTGAGCACTGAGACAGGTTGCGCAGGAATTTTGGGGGGGCTCCATGCTTGGATATATACAAAGTTAGTGTGGCACAGTCCTGGACAAGTGGCTCTAGGTGGCCCTGCTTGAGCAGGGAGTTTGGATAAATGACCATGTGGACCACGTGACCTCCAGAGGTCTCTTTCAACTTCAGCCATTCTATGATTCTGTGATACAGTAATTTTGTGATTCTGAGTCTAAGTAACTGTCAGCTTTATGAAACTGAAGATCTTCAAAATAAGATCAGAAATGTAAAAACATCTGGCATTACAAGTGCCCCCTCAGTCTACCAGGTGGTTTGAAAATTTCCTTTTAAATGTTTCAAATGTTTTATTATCTGATCTAAAATATTCTAAACCAAAGGCTTCTAATTATATACTGCCACAGGGAAGGAAAATTCCAGGTTTTCTGGATCCTACTGTCAGATTTCACCCTGCCCATCAGAGTCGGGGGTAAGATAAGAACAAGCTAGCATGTGGTAGAGCAGAGAATAGCAGGCAAAAAAGGATGACCGAGGAGTCTGAGAATTTGCTGATATTGTGGCCCAGCCCTTGAAAAAATTATGTCAAGAGGCAACACCAGACACATGTTATTTTTCAATAGTCTGTGAGCTTCACATGATAATGAGAAACTCATGCGTCCTTTTTTTTTTCCTTTGTTCTATATGCATGTGTTTGTTCCAACATTGCAGAAATAGGAAGGAGCTATTCATTTCCTTTCAAAATGATATTTGAAATCTTCTTTCCCTTTTAACAAACTCATCCATCTTCACAGCACCTTTGCTATTAGGCAATTTCTACAAATCAAGCCGAACATTCGATCTGTGTTGTTTTTTAATGATCTTTCTTGCCAATATTTATAATGTGCCTTGAAAGCTGAGGCAGCCCATGGGTTAGATATTTAGAATTAATTAATGTGTTGCTCCCCAGAATATGCACATACTGAGGAAACTAGTAGCCATGTTTAATTCTAACAGAAGGGTTGGAGTTACTTGCAAAGTGTTAATATGCTTAAAAGGTGTCTCTCTCTACCTCTCTTTGAAGATTGAGTTCATTTCTTCATGCTCTCCTCCCCCTTTTCATTGCAATCTCAGCTCTCCAACCTGAATTTCACCTCCCTCTTGTCCAGACTCCCATTGCCTTTGACTCTACCTATCTTAACCTTCTTTTGAGCACACTTATTAGAACATTTTTTAATTGCTATGAGTGATTATAGAGTAGCAACAGGTCAGATAGTTTTTGAAAGGTGAGAGAAAGCTCTACAGAAAAGGATCCCAAAAGCAGAGTGAACACAGAGGTGACTGTCATGTCAAAAAATCATACACCCATAGAATCATACACTGGTTAGACTGGGAAGGGACCTTACAGATCATCAAGTTCCAAGGGGCATTTTCTACTAGACCTGGATGCTCAAGTAGCCAAACAACCTGGTCTTGAATACTTCCAGCAATGGGGCACTCACAACTTCTCTCAGTTGCCTGTTCCAGTGTCTCACCACCCTCATCATAAAGAACTTCTTCCTTATATCTAATCTAAATCTACCTTTACCCCTACTCCTATCACTACAGTCCCTGATAAAGAGCCCCTCTCCATCTTTCTTGTAGGCAATCTTTAAGTACTGAAAGGCTGCTCTAAGTGTCCCCAGAGTCTTTTCTTCTCCAGCCTGAACAACCCCAACTATCTCAGCCTATATTCATAGCAGAGGTGCTCCAGCGTTCTGATCATCTTCACCGACCTGCTCCAATAGGTCCATGCCCTTCTTATGCTTATCCAGAGCTGGATGCAGTACTCCAAGCGAAGTCTCACTAGAGTGGAGTAGAGGAGCGTATCACCTCCCTGGACCTGCTGGCCACACTTCTTTTAATACAACCCAGGATGTGGTGGGCTTTCAGGGCTGGGAGTCCACGTTACTAGGTCATTGCACAGGTTATATCTACAGGAGAATAAACGAGAGCCAAATGTGCTCACTGTGCTAATTGTCTTCAACAAAGATCAAGAAATGTTCTGCCATTAATAAACTGTGAGCTATCAATAAGAAAATAGATAGATAGAACATATAGATATTAACAGTATAATAGGTAAGGCAAGAAACTCCAATGAAACAGTTCCAGGCAATGTGATAAGGAAACACATTAGCACTATGGAACCAAAGAGAATCAGAAAATCATCCTTCTTTTTCTATAACATAACTAAAACTTTATCTTCAGGATTTCAGTAGCCAACAGCCTACAGTCTAATAAACTGAGGTGTTGTCTCTGTGCTAGTTTACCCTGTCACCTTTTACCTCATGCAAAGATATCCCAGGTGATAAATGACCAATGCGGTAGTGATTATGCATGTATCTTTGCTTCCTCCTGTGTTTATTTTCTGTTTTCTTTTTGCAAAGCAAAATGTCACAGCTTGGTCTGAATGTCCCCCTGTGTAAATCAAATAATTCAAATAGAAGAAAGGTGAGGTAAATTTTTCCCCTCTTTTCCACTCTCCAGGAGGTTGAGACTGTTGGAGCCATTGTTATTTGGATTTGTTACACCCTTGAATTGTCTAAAGCTCAGTTCCTGTGATTTTCCTATAAGAGCAGGCAGGAGAGTGTAAAAAATCGAATGTTGGAATTGTTTGTTTCTGTGTTAAATGCCATATAAAAGCCACTAGGCTGAATTAAATTCCTAGTTTGGATTGGCTCTTTCCTGCCTTTATCTTTTTCTAGTAGATCAGTATCCCCATGTAGTCTTAGACATTTCCTAAAGTTCCTCCTTAGGCCACTAATTTCCCTTCATAGACTCTTTCTCTACATCTACCTTACTCCTTCTTTAAATCCTTCATTATCATCTCAAGAAAAAGTTAGTGCATTTATAAGGTCTAGTCTCCCCTTTCTGGATTAGTGTGGGATAACCTTAATCATAGTTGCTCTTTAGAATAATACGATGTCATTGACAGACTTATTAAGAAAGGAAGCCATAATAATATGTTTTCAAAGTCTATCTGTCTCTGCCCCAGAAAGTCCTTCACATGGGCATGAATTGAATGCACTCAGTTTAAGAGATATTAACAAATCTCATTAAAATAAAACAGATTTCACAAAGCTATGTATTTACCGAGCTCACTGTAAACTTACCTGCAGAGTATTGGTGACATGCCAGCATATTGATTTGCAAAATTTCTGTCTGTCTTTATAACATGCTATAAAGCACTTTACAGGACCAAAGACAGATATATCCCTGTCTTAGAGAGCTTGTAATTTACATCTTAATTAAACCACCGTGGGACACAAAGGGGAGACAAGGGCACAAGATAAAAATCAGAGGGTTATATTCTTGCACAATGGATTCCCACTACCCTAAACAGAATCATACCAGGGAATGTACACCTCTCAGCAAGACATCTTTTATGACACTGTAAATACAGCTAGTAAATGTTAGAGTTTTCATTCTTTTGGACAGGAAGGTCCAATAGAATGAAAGGAAGGTCAGCCAGAAAAGGAGAAGGGAGCCTTTGAGGTGTAAAAGGGTCCCTGTGAAGAGAGAGGCTCCCTGACAAAGAGCCTCTTACAGCAGATTCCTGACAAAAAGGTAGCAAACCCGGGTGGTTGAAACCAGATTAATGCAATGAACAGACAAGGGAAGAAATCTGTTTGTGCCACTGGAAGGACTGAAGTCAGCTCCACAGAGCTGTGAGTTCTGCCTCACCCTTGGAGTCTCCCTGTCATTGGAAGCAGTTCTTTGTGTTGGTTTAACGCCTTCTCCATTTATCTTCCTCTAGGTTTGTGTACTGGTGCAGTTTGGGTATTGTCACACGAAAAGTACACGGAGTAGAGAGGAGGATGATAAGCTGTGTGATAAAAGCATATTTATGTCATTACATTTTAAAAATGTGGTATTGTTTTTATCAAGGGAGCGAGAGCCTAACTGAAGACCTCTTGGGCTCAATAGCAAAACACCCACTTATTTCAGCCTGGCACTAAAACTTCAGAGAGATGAGAAACATTGTGGGGACGTGGAAAAACAGTATCTAGCTAATTTTTAGAGATGTGACTGTGTTTAGGTGAATCTAAAAAGCCAATAAATATTAAACCTATTAGGTTCACTTATTCAGAACTGCAATGCAGGAAGATGAATAGCCCTGTCTTAGTTCAGGATGCCTGAATGCCAAGAAGAGATAGAACAAATGATACCCAGAAACAAGCATGAGAAATTAATGATTAAAGTGAAGGGACTGATTTAAAAAGAGGAAAAAGGGGAATGTAGAGTGATGTAAGGCAGATTGCTTTTGAGTTTCTTCTGCACTGGAGACGTGATGTTGGGGTCCTGCCTTGCAGGTCACATCTTTAATGTGAGTTAGAATTCAGTTCCTGATTAAAACTCCATATTAAAACATCCAAGTGTAGAGATAGTGTTTGGGGCCCTCATCATTGCATAAATATATACACTGCAAACAAAGTATGCATACAAATTGTATCCTTGAGTGGGAAGTATGGGGTACTGATATTGCTTTGAATTTACCAGCTAGGATTTTCTACAATGAAATCTTAGAGAAATGGAGCAACCTTTCAGAAGGCTATATCATTTAAGATCATCCTGAACAGCATAAAGTGCTGGTTTAATTCACAGCCTCATAATAATAGCTGTATATATTAATAGCATAATAATAGAATTATGTAGTCAAGCCACCACAAAAGCGGTTCAAACCAGCATGTTTTATTTTGCAACTGAGATGGACTGAGAACCCAACTGATGGCTGTCAGGCATCTACCAGCGAGCGATAATTCAGTGCTTTCAGTCCATGCTCATATTATTTGGAAGCAAACAGAGGGAAAAATAATGCAAATAAAGCCAGAAGGGTTTTTATTGAATTTTATCGAACTAAAAACGGAAGTATGAAACGAGGTTGAACTGGCAGTGAGATTTATGCACAAGAAATTTTTGGCTTCAACATAAAGCTAATTGCAAAGTGCCAAAGTTTAACATTAGCCTATTTGTACTGGTTGGGCTTTAATATTTGACCTCTAGACTGGGAAAAATGAAAGACTTACTTTCTTCTTGTAGTATATTACATTTCAAGAAAAGAGAGAAAATACCTAGAGCAATACATAATTACTTAATAGTAGAAAATATTCTTTCATTGTTAAAATCATCATCTAGTGTTGAGATCCATATGTGGCTGCCTCCTGGGCATTGTTCTTTTAACACTATTAATTGTAGCCGATGGTATAAATTGCCTTTTACATTTGTATGTTAAATGTGGTAAAAGCTATACCCTAAATGATAGATATTTCTGATCTTAATTTTCACAAATAAGGTAGGGGAAGACTGGTGAGAAAAGGCTGAGATATAGTAGCTGTCTGCAAGGAAAAGTCTCAAAATTCTCCCCAAGAAAATCTGTGGTATTTGTGTTCAAACTTCTTAGTAATACCAGGATTTAGTTTAATAATTTATGGAGGGATTTTTTTAATTGGATCAGAATTCTGCCTTAAGTCTCCATTAAAAAAGACACCTCCACCCTCATCTCTAATTCTTCTCATTGACCTATAGATGCTGTTGATCTTGCCTTAGGGATAATAAAGCATCAGATGTGCTCATGGATGTCACTTATTTTACATGTATCAAAATAGCAACATGTGTTGCTGTGTGAATGGTGTTAAGCCTGTAATTTACAGCAGTCAGAAAGGGAGTACAGTTCCCATATTCAGACACAGATGTGGCTGCATTTGATGGAACATGCTCCAGCACTTACAATCTATTTCTGTAAGCCTAGCCCATAGCATAAACTGTTGTAGGGCTGTGGTCTGTGTCTCCAAAGTTTATATTGTTATAGCTCAGGAGTCTATAAATGTAGAAGCCAGAAAGTCCTAGTGCAATCATTTTCCTTTATCTTTTTTAGAACGTGGGCAAGAAAATACATCATAATTTATCATGGATCCTGTAAACACAGAGCCTGCCAAGAATCTGCCTGAGAGGTCCTAGTTGCAGCTGCTCTGTCCTTTTCTGCACAGGGGGGCATTGCATAAACACACAAAGAAAATCACTCAAGTTCCTTACGGCCTCAAAACTTGTGCTGTTATTTATAGAACACAGATTAAGTCCCAAATGGGTTTCATATGGAACAAAACCTCGAGTGCACTTGACCACAAAAGGGGGAGAGGCAGACCCTAATTTCTCATCCATCTTTTACTTGCACTTGCCAGTGTGGGAATTTGTCCATGCAGATAGACAGACAAACAATAGCAAAGTAGCAAGCAGATTCTGCAAATGTAAACCTTGGGTTTATTAAAACTATTTATAAAAACTATTGACTACCTTCACTTGCCCTTGCACAGGGCTTTTTGTTCCCTGGATAAAAAAATAAAGTTTTAATAATTTTAGATCAAAGCGTAGATTCCCTTTAAGTCACGCTGGTATATTAGGATGTTTGATACCAAATTTAGAGCAGCAGTGAATAATTTCCAAGACCTAATTGGAATAGTTCAACTGGCAAAAATAAGAAGATCAGCACCCATCTTCCAAAAATGAGCTTTCTTCATGATGCCAGCTTAGAAATGAAGAACTGAAGAATCTTTACTGACTGCTGAAAGATTTGGGCAAGCATAACTGTATGTTTATAGTCAGGGTCTCTATTATCTTAAAACTTTAGAGCTTAGTATACTGTAATACAAGAGTTAAAACTCACTGTTCTCTCTTCATTACATGTTCTTCCTTGCTTTTAATATTGTTTGTTAGTAGTACCCTTGTAGGACTTGAAGACCCCAGGGAGACAATGGCTACTCTTTCAGTTTCAATCTAAGACAATTTCAGTCTAAGATTTCATCTGAAACTGCCACAATGGACAAGGGAAACAAATACAGGAATTCCAATCAGAGTGATCTCAGATCACACAGAAACAGAGATACTAGAAAACTGAGCTGTGATAATACAGATACTTATGCAACAGGCAGCACAACCTGGAAATTAAAAACCTGTTCTCCGTCTGTGGAGGTACTGATCTAGCAAGCATTTCTGCAGAAGGCCTAATATGAAAAGTAATTTTAATAAATACTAAAGAGATGTGTTTCAAGATTTTCTAAGTGAAATTATAAGCTATGATAAATCTGTTATAGAAAAAGAAAGAAAAACAGAAAGAGAAAAAGAGGAAAAGACAGAAATGCAGAAAGGGAAGGAAGGAAGGAAGGAAGGAAGGAAGGAAGGAAGGAAGGAAGGAAGGAAGGAAGGAAGGAGACCAAAAAAAAAGAATGAATGAAAGAACAAAAGAAAGACTGAGCAAGAACAAGCAAGCCTGAAGCAAGAAGGGAGATAGAAAGATAAACTCAGAAGTAAACTGTTAAACTCACTTAGCAGCCAAAGAATCCAAAGATACCAACTCTGTTATCAATGTGAGCTATGCTTCAGGCAAAAGTTCCTTGGCGTATTATTGACCTTTAAAATTACATCCTACTCCCAAATATTGCTCCATGCTGTTGTCTTTTATTATACTTGACTCTCTTGCAGCAATTGTTTATCAGTCTGCTCTTCTTTCAGAAGCAATTACATAGAGAACGTACCAAAATAACAGGTATAGCACAGGGCAGAAGAGAGATCAACGTAGCTCTGGATGAGGAAAAAAATGGGGAAGGGACTAAAGCTGAAACAAAAAGATAAAGAAAGAAAAAGAAAGAATGTAGAAGAATTCCTTCACTTATTGACTTACAAACAAGTTAATATTTGACAGTATTGCAGTATAGGAAAGATACAAAAATGACCATTCTTGATCAGACCAGATGCCACCTGCACAACCTATAAGTAAAATAATGCCGAGATGCTAATTCCACAAGACCAGAAATGATCCTTTGCTAGTCTAAGACGCTAGAGTTAGCCTATGTCACAATTTCACTAGGGGAGGCTGCCTAAATGCTGCCTTATTAAGTGCAAAATTGATGGGCATGTACATAGAGTGGCCCTGTATGTACACAGCCCTATGGCGTTGTACATAGAGTGTACAAGGAGTATCCTGCAGCCATTTCAGACACCACTGAAATATTGGGTATGGCTCAGTTTTCCATCCCTGATAAGTTTTTCCTTAAATACGGTAGCTACAAACAGAATATAATTTCCTCCTAGATGTGACTTTCTTCAAAGATTTTCTTTCTGGAAGTGATCCCAGGACACGGCTATCCAGATAAAAGCTTCATTGCTCCCTTTTCTGCTGACACTATCCTACAGTTTTCTCCTGGTCTTGAATCAGAGAGAGAAAAATAAATTTGTCTCTGTATGAATGGTTCAAGCATTAGACCCATAAATGATACCAATAAGGAGAGAGCACTAAGCTGCTTTTCAGGATCCTTTACACTGCCTCATCAGGAAGAAAAATGTTGTAAAAAATAAAAGAAAATAAAGACACACACAAAAAAAAGTAATCCTATCCTGGAATATTCCTAGGCTTGATATGGTAACTTGCTGATTTGTCAATCGATTTTGCTATCAACTTGCACAGACATGACACATACGCAATGCATTTTCAACAGGCTCATTTCAGCCAGTGGAAGATCACTGAACATATGTCAGAGACATCATAAAACCATAGAATAGTTAGAGTTAGAAGGGACCTTAAAGGTCCTCTAGTTCCAATCCCCCTGACATGGGCAGGGACACATCCCACTAGACCAGGTTGCTATAAGCCCCATCCAGCCTGGTCTTGAACACTTCCAGGGAGAGGCCATCCACAGCTTCTCTAGGCAACCTGTTCCAGTGTCTCACCACCCTCACAGTAAAGAATTTCTTCCTAGTATCTAATCTAAATCTCCCCTCTTCCAGTTCAAAACCATTACCCTCCATCCTATTGCTACACTCCTTGATAAAGAGTCCCTCCCCACCTCTTCTGTAGGCCCTTTCAGGTACTGGAAGACCATTATAAGGTCTTTCTGGAGCTTTCTCTTCTCCAGGCTGAACAATCCAAACTCTCTCAGCCTGTCTTCACAGGAGAGGTGCTCCAGCCCTCTGATCACTTTTATGGCACTCCTCTGGATCTGTTCCAACAGGTCCATGTCCTTCCTGTATTAAGGACTGTAAATTTGGGCACAGTACACTAGGTGGGGTCTCACAAGAGCAGAGTAGAAGGGCAGAATCACCTCTCTCAACCTGCTGGCTACCCTTCTCTTGACACAGCCCAGGACTTGGTTGCCTTCGTCCTATAGCTACCAGATGAGAGGGCTGGAAAAGGCCACTGAATTCTTCACTGAATCCTTGTGATGTCATAATCTTCCTTCCAGATCCTAAATTGTTTTCTGAGAGTAGATTTTTATTTGGATCACAAGGCAGTATAGCATCAAAAATTTATTTCAACCCCTTGGGAAATTCCACCCTGATTGTTTTTGGACTCTTTACTCAATAAAGGCAAGTTTGAATTAGAAGAATTACAAATATGTAATTTCTTACTCTACTGTGTTTGTCCACTTAAAGCCTGGTGGTTTATTTAAGTATTCTCATAGGAGATGTAATCCCTTCAAGTAAGGAACAGTACTGGAGAAGTGCTGTAACAATTCAGTTTTGGTTTCAGTGGGTTGATTTGTAGGGTTCCTTTTTGTTCCAGTGCTTTGATTTCACATTCACACTGCAAGCATTTTAGATTGCTCTCTGGTTTCCCTCTCAAGAAGAATCCCAGATCTGGACGCACCACACAGTCATGCGTGTTTTGTGTAAATGATTTAGGCCCTCAGGCAATGTCAGAAGAAGAATGTTGACAAGTAATTTGGAGATTCATATGGCAATTAGATGTGAAATTGTCACTGGACTCATTCTCTTCCATTTCAGCAAAAGTAATGTGCTTACAAACACAAGCAGAGAACTAGATATTTGGAATATTTTCAGATTAAAAAAAAAAAAAAATCCTAAATGTCTGTCGACTTGGGGTATAACAGTTTGTGACAACAGATGAATGGGAGTTTGATTCTAGCCCCCTAAATCATACAGTCCTCAATTTAATTTGCATCCCCATTTTGTTCTAATTGTGTCTCTGTTATGGACTCTAAAATTTTGTGAAAGGCCCAAAGATGCACTGAAAGTGGTAACTGGATCACAAAACTATTTATTTCTCCATCCTTTTCTTTAACAAAGATCCATTTTCCACCAGAAGGAATTTGCAGGCCAAGTTTCAAACTTTGGCTGAGACCCTTAATAAAAAAAAATGTGCAGATAGAATTTCTCTTTGAAATGGGAACATAATAAGTGGAGCAAGGGGCAAAAGGGCCTCAAATATTACAACTGGGCTGTAGCTGAAGATGGAAATGAAAGGAAGTGTCTTACAGAAAGTATGAGAAGTCTGAAGACAGCAGTGTCCAATATAAACAGCTTTTTCAAATGTACACAATTCTCATTAACATGCTCTGGGACTTTGTTCCTCCCCCATGGTAGGTTTGCAGAAGGGGGTTGACAGTTTTCTATTGCTTCTAGCAAACAGATTCAATTCCCCACCTGAAGCCCATTGAAGTCAATGAAAAAAGACTTTATTTGAGTCTGGTGCACTTTGACTCAGGTTCTTTGGCATTTACTTGAGGTACTCGAAACTTGTCCCACTTAAGCCAGACAGATTTTGCTAAACTGAGTTTTGTCCCACAGTGTGAGGTCTAATAGGCCATAGATGAACACATTAGTGAAAACCAAGACCAGAAATCTTGCTTCCTTGTTAGCATTTCTATATAAAAACTAGAAATCTGTTAGACACTTTAGAAGACTTTGAGACAAAAGTCACAATTTAGTGGGGAATATGTTTATGTACTGCTAAGAAGCAATTTGAAACACCTGATTTTCTTTCTTTGTGATCAAAGGAGACAAAAAAAAATAGGGGGAAAAAAAGTCAAAAACAAAAGCCACATATTTGCTTCTATGTTGCTGTAAAAATCTATTGTAACAAAATAACAAAGATGCAGAGCAAGATGCACTGCAGGGGGTCAGCACCTGGCCTGGCAAAGCAGCATCCAAAGCTGCGAAGAACTGGCCATGTGGCAGGCTCTATGAAATGCATGCCAGAGTAAGGTGTTTCAGGAAAGGACTCTTAAAAAGCAGCATCCTGAGCCAAAAGCAATCACATTCAGGGTACTCTGCAGGGAGGGAAAAGCAGATGGCAAAAGTTTACCTTAATTTTCCCACTATCCCTTCAGGGTTCTTTGTAGGTAAATCCTTCCTAGATAGGACAGATAAACATTAACTCTTCTCCTGATAGCAGGAATCAAGGTTCTTTCTTTGCAGAGCTTGGCAGTGTTATTCCAGTATTTCACTGCACAGCAAGTTGTTTCTACTAAGTATTTACAAAATATTTCTGTTATCAGAGCACGTGGGAAAACAGAACAGATCAGAGCACTAGTCTCTTCCCATCAGCTGGATTCAAACCCTCACATCCTATGTTCAAGGGATATGCTGCAAGGTAAGCTGAGAGTTGCTGTTGCACAGATATGAACTGAGTGTGTACTGTCCAGAAAATACACAAAAGGAGATAAATGAGTCATGAAGCCATTAGGATGCTCCCTAAGGGTGAGTTAGGGTTTCAGTTGAGCTTAGGGACAAAAATCTCAACCTCCTTTTCAAGGACTAGATGTGTATTATAAATAAATTTGCAATTGTATAACCTGAAAAAAAACAACTGTAAGAGCAATCATTTTTACATGATATTGCTAAATACTGTGTCAGCTGGTTTTACTTTTCTCTCTCTCTCTGGTCTTGCACTTGTCTGAAGTCAAAAGCCAAAGCTTCAATTTTCTCTTCCTCCTTTCGTCTTTTCACTCAGACTATGTGATTTGGGTTTGACCTCAGTAAAGGTATGACGGGACACTAAACCTCATTTGCCACTTGGCAATTGCTCCAGACCAGCTAGAGGAAGAGGAGTGCATGGTGTCCCCCTCCATCAGCAGCTATGTAGAAAGGAAAGCCTTTCCATCCCTGTGTGCTGCATGGACCCTCATCAAGCCACATGTGCTCTGTGTCTCCTTCTCAATCCAGCTCCCTTGGGCAGCTGGACGGAGGTGTGCATAACTCACAGGGCTGGCAGAGCTTAGTACTGATCAAGGCTCTAGAGCTGAGCCATCAGGGGACTGAAAGTGGGATAAATGACTAGACTACCAGCCATGAATAATTTTCAATTTTTTTTTTTTTTTTTAGGACTTTTTCAGTGTAATCTGAGGATAAAATAATTCTTTATGAGTAATGAAATAGAAGAAAGCAGTGTTAAGTCTGAAAGCCCAATTATTACTATTACCTCTATGTAAGCCACATAGCATTGTCTTCACTTAGGTATCATTCCATGCACCAACCAGAGGGGCAGGAAGTATAACAGAGCTGGAGTGATGTTTTGCACAAATCTAGCAAACCCTCACTATAAGCTGAACAACTGCAGAAGGTGCTAGTTTCACATATCCAGCCAACTTGCCGTTTCTGCCCTCTATCCTTTTTGCACAGAAAGAGCAATTATAAAGGTGTCTATCCCAGAGCAGAAGCTAGCTGGACTAAGAGCTGCTAAAGAAATGCATCATCCCCACATTATGGTTAACTTGCCTGTAAGACTCTGATCAGGTTTTTGAGACAGACACTGCCTGTCAAAGCACCTCTGCTCTTTCAGGAACAAACACACTGTGTCCACGTTACTTGTTTTTCCAGGGGCACCATTGCTGTAAACATAACCCTAATTCTGTGTTCTGACTTCTTCCTGAATGACCGTAGCTCTAGACCATGCAAAGTAGCTAACTTACATTGTGCAAGAACCAGCTGTTTCCCTTCCTGGATCAATTATGGGTGAGTATCCTGGCAAACCAGAGGCTTAACATACCTGGTTTTGACAGTTTCATAATCTTTTGGGATATATAGTAGTTGAGAAATACAGGAACAAAAGATTTTACTTATAAAGCTCACAGGTGAAAAGGATATTGTGGGGGGCAGTATCATTTGCAAAGGCTTAGATTGTGGTAAAGTGAGTAACAGACTGCAGGTCTGAGTTATTACACTTTGCTACTTTAAACAAGTCCGCAGGAATGTGAAATTGTAGGTGTTAAAGACACAAAAAGGAGCCACTGAAACAAAGTGCAAGTCTGACAAAAAAAGATACATCTTTTCTAGCAAAGCATAAGGTCACAGGTATCCAAAGAGAGCACACTTACCAACATGTCCCTCCAAGATTTGCCCTTGCAATACGTTCAACGCAATCCATACTGTGGTACATGGTCTGAATATACCAGCAGCCTTTTAAGCCATTTGTGAGCTACACACTGTTAGTTATGTCCCCAGCTGTGCCACAGTGATTTCTTTGGGGGCTTTTTGGGTTTTATTTTTTTTATTGCAGAAGTAGAGTTATAAATCACCTGCTGTATCCAGTCTAATTTTAAATATGTTGAGCCATGGGATTTCTATCAGTTTCCTTATGAGGCTATTTTGCAGTCTAACAGATCTCACTGTGTTGGAACATCTTTCTCAATACCCACTTCTACAAGTTCATCACATCACTTGAGAAAATCTGCACAGACCTTTTAATCATGAGAATGACTGTTCCCAAGATAATTTTTCATGTTCTACTCCCAACCAAGACTAAAGAGTTTTATCTGTGCAACAGGGAATTCCGCAGTTATTAAGTCAACATTTTTTAGGCTATCTGGTGCTATTTATAGCTCCCCCCCCCCCCCTATTCTCTGGCACTTTTCCTTAAAGCTTTCTTAAAACCTACTTAGCCTGGTAGAAGAAGTTCAGATATCTCCTAACCTTATTTTCTTTATAAATTCAGATATCAAAACCCAACTGGTATAAGGGGAAGTGGGCTGGGTAAATAGTTACAGAAATCTTATTTGGTGGGTGTTGTAAATTCTGTTTTAATCAGGTTTGGCTATCTACCCTGCAAGGATATCCTTAACAGAATTTTTTTTGTGTATAAATTGGTGACAAATGGTAGTCAATTAAGAATGCCTGAAAACTCTCTCTTTATTGACTAACTGCCTGCAGAACTGCACATTCTCCTTCCTTAGCAGCAAGACTCTTCAACATGATTAATTACTTTCAAATCTCCATAGGTTCATAACATAAACATATAAGATATCTACTATAAATCTGCAGATGCTGTATTAATTAGAGAAAATATAAAGAGAAATATTTCAACTGTCCTACTGAAGCCACAATCATATGCAAGGCTATCTATCTGGCTCAACTGCCTTCTTGGAGGACTAAGTTAACTCTACTTTTTTTTGAAAAAAATAAAAGGGGTTTTGGCTTTTGTCTTTTCTTATCTCCTTTTTTTTTTTTTTTTTTTTTTTTCTCCCTGGACTATTACATAGCAGATGTGTTGAATAAAAATTATTAACTTGCAGCATTCTTCTGCATCTCTATGCTCTGTCTGGAGCACAGGCTTGAAATGGTATGTCAAATTTATATGTCCGCTATTTATGAAGCATAAAGACAAGAAGAAAAGGATTTGGAAAGGAGTTACAAGAGAAAAATCTGATAAAAAGCATAACTAAAAAACGTCAGATGCATTTTGAAAAGTTATGTAGACAATCTGAGCTAAGAAAGTAGCAAGCTTATACTTTTAATATTGCTGACAACTAAGTGTTCCATAGTATGGAAATGGTAACAAAATCAAGCTTTGTCTCTAGAGGTGAATTTTGAGAAACAATATATATGTTTCTATTTTATAATTAACACCTGAAATGCTCTTAAAGTTTGAAGAAGGGACTTCCCTTTAAATTGGATCCTTTCAGTCACGGGTAGATAGTTTTGTAGGGTGGAGGGAATAGCTCAGCATAACTAGCAATTAACTGCTGTCTTTTCTGTCTCTCTCAAAACCCATGATGAATGCTCCTCTTTCCACCTTATAACTAGCTGACATCTTTCTAGTGTCCTTCAGTTACCTATAAGCAAGGAGGTCCTTGAAGTCTTGTGTCTGGGCACAACTTTTCTTGTGATGCTCAACATTAATCTGGGAGCTACAACCTTACTTAATACAACTCATGTTAGAGTTGGGGAGCATGTGGGACCCAAGCTGCCTTCTTCTACTGCCAATGATAGACAAAGATGGTATGAAATCAATGCCAAAGGAGATAATTATTTCCCAAGCAACAGTAGCAACTTCCAAGGAAAATTCTCTGTCAATAGGAGAACAAGTCTATATTTCAAGAAAAAGGATCAAAGACTTACTGTCATGAAGCAAGGAAGATGATTACAAATAAATTTGGAACTGCTAACTCAATACTTCTTGCTGCTTTCCACTGAATGGCTTTTGAATGAGACATTTGTAGAAGGTAAAGCATTTCCTCTTCAGTGCCATGCCCTTAAGAAGGTCTACATGAAGAGAAGCATCTTTGAGTCCAGAATTCACCAAGCAGACCAGATATTTCAAAAGAGAAACCAGCCGGATCATTGAGGTTTTAATTGTACATCGTTGTGCCTGTTTCAAGCTCCGATTCATCAATGAAGAGTGGCACTCAAGACTTATTGCAAGGCGTTACTGCAACACCCACAACCCTGGCAAAAGTGATTTGTCAGGTTTTGTGGTTATTGGATTTGCACTGGTATAGCCAGCAGGTTGGGGTAATTCTCTCTGATATGGAACAGGTGTATGGGATGGAAGTTTGCTTTTTTGGCTTTTCTTCACGTCTGCTGTTTAGCTAGAAATAGGATAATTCTGTGTAAAGGCAGTTAAGAATAGTGACAATGAATTATTAGTTATAGAATCAAGGGAGAAAAGTAGAATATGGTAGGAATAAGGCGAAATAACAGTCTTTAACAATTAAAATGAAGACCAGAAACATAATAGCACAAAAATCTTGGAATTCTATTCTTACTATTAATTGACACTTATTCATTTACTTTTTATTCAATGTTACATAACAGTGGCACAGCTTTGGGGTATTAGTTCTTTGTAGACAATGCAAAAGATGTATGTCTAACATTGCGTTAAACAAAGAATATTTTCTGCTCTCTATTAGAAATCAACTGCTTTTATACAGGGCCACAACAATGGCTATTATTAATTCATTCTTTTGAATTACAGATATCTTCTTTCTCAGTAGGTATTGACCAATTCTAGAAATGATGGGAAACAATTGCTTCTGTATAAATGGTAAGTCATTATGCATTATCTAGGCTCGTGGTTTTGCAAAATATTAAATACACATCATATCAAAACAGAGGAGATGGAATTGTAATCACATTGATGCATGACACACAATTAAGAATGTTTGTAAATTTGCATTTATGAATAAAATTCAGATTTAGATGGATTTTCAGCAGACACTAATGAGAACACAACTAAGGTATGTTCATACAATACAAATCAATGAAACATGTACGCTGAACAAACATATGAGCATGGATAGCACATTTCTTAATGAAAAAGTCAGAAAAATACTGGCCTGGAAGGTTTAGAGCTTTCATCCTCAGCCGTCATGTGCTTTCAAAGGGACCAAATCCTGGCAGCAGGACTTGTTGTTGAATCACCTTGAGGGACAGTAAATACTGCTCTTCTCAGATGAATTATGAAAGCATGCACAGGTTTCTCATAACTCTTCCCATGCCTGATGCTCCCCAGCATGCAATCCTTAGTCATTCCTCACTGTTTACCAAATAAATTTGCTTTGAGATTGTGGGTGAAGGAGTGTATTACAGCACAGATGACATCTGAATATGCTGGAAAAAGTTTGTAATTTTTTTCTTTCTCTTCCCTTGTTCTAATCTGGTGAATCTCCAGTCTTTTTTCCTTGCAATATTTCATATGGACAAGTTTGGCTTTATTACAGCCTCGGGCAGCTATGCACACAGATGTTTATAAGTAATGTTTGGTAGTACCAAGTATGTGTATTAAGTTTTTGCCTTAGGCAAATTTGATAAATATTTGACTTGGGCAAGAACAGGTATTTTAGTCAACACAGTAATGTAAAATGTTCATAAACTATGAACTATTTAAAGGTGCTGAAACATCCAGGATGCATGCTTTTCCAATCCATGCCTACAAATGAGCTACCTAGAATTTTTCTAGAAAAAAAAGTTAAACAGACCTTTGCCAGCTTGAAATGTGTTTCAAGGAGATTGGTAAAGCAAAGAAACCTGAGCCAAAAATGGTAATTGCAGGAAAAATAGCAAAAATCCAGCTATCTATGAAAGTGACCCATTGTCACTGGCTTGAAATTTAACACAGCATTCACTTCTTAGCAGTTCCTGCCCAGGCATACATGGATAAATTAGAGGTAAATCCAAGAGGAAAAATGATTAGTAGGAAGAAGGGACTGACTTTTGAGAGAAAATGAGAAGAACTAATTAGGTAGAGCTTGGCTAAAGGAGAGCTCAGGAAAAGAACATAAATCTACTTATGTTTGTAAGTTGAATACCAAGTCAATATCAAAGGTAGGATTGTTTATATAGGATCATAGCAAAATTGGGAGATCTGGGAAGGAGAATGGAGAAACAATTCAGTCACTAGAAAATGGAAGTTGAAAGCAGAAGTGAAGATTCTCACTACTTTTGGTTGAATATGTCTATACCAGACACCCTGCTCCAAAAAGTTATATTTGAAGCATTTCAGTTCACTGTTGCCATATTTTGAATTTTTCATATTTTGTATGGTGCTTTAAGGTTGCATATAGTTACACTTCATTGCTTAGAACAATTAAAAAAGAAAATGAACCAAGATACCTTGGCTTAAATTAAAAGAACTATTTTGCTTGACCTGAAAAATGCCAGGGAGGAGTGCTTCTTTATGGTGAGAAAAATTGAAAGTTTTTGCTTTCCAACCAACCTTGAATAATCCCTTTCCCCTTGCCCCAAGTTTGGCAATGAAACAAAAAATAAATAAAAATAATCAACTATTCACAGAGCTTTACTCCTGGGGGAATAATTAAGAATAATTGGAAGAAACTAAGCGAGAGAGATTATAGGCTTCAACAGTAGGACTATCTTTTCTCCTGGTGAGAAATACAGGATTGATTCTGCCAGACACTGAGTGTTGTTTGTGAGATGTTCAGTTTCATTACAGCATCCTTTGGGAGATGCCAGCACCATTGGGGCACTATTAAATGTCCTTAGAGCACAGTTCAAAATAGCACTAGTCATAACTGCTTAACAGCTGGCTTAACGCTATCTATGTGGGACTATAATTTCTTTTTTTTTGCAGAACATTTGCTGTAGCAAGTCAGGGAGAATTTCTGGATTTCCCTGCTGAGTGTTAAAGAATATTTATATTTGAGGAATATAAGGCTAGGAGGGGCTCAGGAGGACCACGGGTCAGAGTGTAATAAAACCATATACTCCGACCTCCACACATTGTAGTCACCTGCATTTTACTCCTGTAATTGATAGAGCAATCTATGTCTGTATCAATGGTATTATATTTGTTTCCCAAATATGAGATTTCCTCATAGGCAAAACGTGTCAGTCAGGTGACATGGGGTATTGATGTTATTGTAGTGTTGCATTTTTAGTTGGAAAGTTGTGCAATATGAAAATGAACGGTTTGGAAAGTGCTACATTTGTCAGTCCATTTTTCGACCAAAAGAGTAATCTCCTTAAAGGATGAAATTGGGTTTGTTTGACAAGGCTCATTTTCCAGAGACAGTTTTGATTGGCATTAATTATATTCACAGTGTTTACTAGGTGAATCTCATATAAGCTTTTTCAATTTTCTTGGGATTGGTAGATGTCATGTTTTCAGCTTCTTCTGCACCTTAGACAATATTAACTAACATATAGTCTTTCCATCTTTTGGAATTTCAGAGGAATGAAAAGATTTCTTAACATTCATTGCCTCTGCCAACTCTGTCAGAGTCTTCTGAAAGTTGTTTAAACTGGCTAATCATGGAAAGGCGTGGTTTGAGTAGGTTTGGCTATTTATTCTTTGATTTACTAAAACACTTACAAACAGAGCTGCCATCACTGAAAATGTATAATACCATCTTGTCTTTTTTCAGATGGAAGTGTTTAGGGACCATTTCTTGATATTCTGTGATATTATTCATAATGGTTATCCCTGTCTCTAGCAAAAGCTTATACTACTGATAAGAATTCTTTGCTCTTAATATATTTAAATATTTTTGTAACACTTTGCAATGGCTTTTCGCTTCATGTCATCATCTTCTCTTACCAATTATCCTCATCTTGTAATTTCTTGGTGATAGTAAGCACCATTTTTTTTTCATTTCTTATAATTGAAGTTTTGCTTTTTTTTGTTTAGATTTGGATTTTTTCTGCTTTTGCTTTTCTTATTGAGTTGAGAATGTTCTCCTGGGTAACCAGTTTCTTTATATTTGATCTTGACTTTTTAATTTTGAATCTGTATGCTAAAAGAAAATCTGATTTTTCTATCCCACCTTCTTTGGCTCATAATTTTCCTCAGCATTTGGAAATGGTCCTTTTGAAGCACAAAATGAAAATATTACTGCTTAGGACTCCTCTATTTATCTTGTGTATAATCAGGTCATGACCACCAGTGCCTTAGCAACCATCACCATCTAGCCCAGTGATTAATTCATTTTTAGTCCCCATGCTCAGATCTCTAGTAGAGTTATCTTGCATTCTGTGTACTACCTTTTCATTGAAAATTAAGGTTAGTCTGGCAGAAGCAGCCTGGAGGACATTAAACTAACAACACTAAGGAGGAAACTCAGTATATAGACAACTCAGCACTTCACAGAGAAAAAGATAAGTGTGGAAGCTCTGGAGAGGGTGCTGAGGATGGAGGCCAAGCAACCTTGCACAAATGCAGCAAAAACTAGTCAAATAATTTTCTCAACTAGCCTATACATCAGTCTGGGAAGGTACAGGAAAATACTTTAGCAAGTGAAGCATGGGTAATAAAGATAGTCTCAAAATCTAGAAAGACCATTCATTTCGGTAAGATATTGTGAGGTGAATGTGTGTTTATTTGGTCTGCTTGTACATAGTTCCAAAGAGCTAATGTTTTAGAGTCCATTTTAAGACAAAATCCATCTGTTTCTCCAACAGTTTTAAGAAACAGTTTATTTTATCTAAAATTAACTTGTCTGACACATTGTCATGTTTGGTTACCACAGTGACGGTGGCAACAGCTACGCCACATGACATTTATTTTATCTGAATTTAACCACCTTATTTTTTACTTATATATATGTATGTGTAAAAAATTCAGTTTTGCATCAGACTCTCATCCATCTGAAAAAACTTGTTTAGCTGACAAGTGTTAATAATGATGCCCAAAACAATATTTCTATCCTGAGATTTTCTTTCTGATCTTGATGCAGTTTTCTTAGCTTGTTATAAGTGAAATATGCAAGGCTCCTTCCTGATGAACCTTCGTTTTCTTTCAGATGCATACCTCCATCCTGACATCTCCAGAGAACTTCAAGCAAGGGGATAGGGCTGAGGAGGTGTAAATGTCACAAAAGCTGTTGAAACACAGGTTGAAAATATAGAAAATTTTGGTCAATGTTTTCCCAACATACTCAACTGCTTTCTCCACCAGAAAATTTCAAAATGGAGCCATTTCTAATGGGGTCCTAATATTATTGATTTATAACAGAAGCTCAGAGGCTTCATCATTATAACATCACCATTATAACAGTGCAGTGAAGCTGTGGATTTCAACAATCTGCCTTCAAAATATGTGTGAGACCTTTTCTTGTCCTCTGCTCCCCCTGTGATTTCACCATCTGCTATCCACATCTACAGCAAAGCAAACATGGACTGGTCGTCTTCCTGGTAATTTTATAGGACTGGAGCTTTCAATACAGCCAATGCAGGAAAAACATCTACAATAATTTGTAAAGCCTAATTTTAAGCTAAGCTTAAAATTTTAATTTAAATTAAGCTAAGCTTAAAATTGCATTTAATATTACAGAGAAGAAAAAGGTATGTTCGGCTTTGGACTTTCAAAACTCTCAGTCTGTTGGATGGCCCTAGAAAGCCTCAACCTGCAAGAATCTTGAGCTAGAAGGAAAAATCAATAAGAATAAATTACCCTGGCAGTATTGGAATTGATAATTATTTGAAGGATCTCTTCCTCACCCAGGAAAAGTGCAAACCAAAGGATGAGAGGGACTTGGGCAACATGCCCACTACACAAGTGAAGAGAACCGGAAAAGCTCTTTATATCCCACACTCCATCCATCACATCTTGAAAAGTTTTCAGTTAAGTGCAGGCCAAGTGGTTGTAAATTTACCTCCTTGTGCGTAAGTTACAGACTGATGTATTTTTATCACTTGCTTGCATAGTCTAATGAAAGTTCCTTCCTAGGTCATGTATAGTTTCTGTGACTTGAATCAATTATATCAAGGACCTGATGGGTAATCTGAATGGGTGCGTCCAAAAATAAATAAATAATAAATTTTTAAAAATATTGATTTGCTCCACTTATGGATCAGAATCCTATCTGCTAAAAAATTCCTGAGAATCTCCATTCACAAAAATAGTTTATCCTCAAATTCCTTGTGCTCTACCAGTCAGCCCCTGGTGGAAGGTCAACATTCGATACAAATGGACATGATCAAAATGTGGACCAAGCATAGTTGAGTAAGTCATGCATTTATAGTGAACAAGCACAAGAGGGTGCAATAAGCATGTCCAGAAACCCTTAGCTGTCATGGAAACTTATTAGGCTCAGAAAGTGCAGCTCTGATGTATATCTCTTGATTTGTATTTGTTATTTAGAGGGTAGCTGTGTCAGAGGCACTGCTTAGTTGTTCATCAGCATTCCAGGTAGAAGGTCAGGCACTGTGAATCCAGATTCACAAAGCACATGCAAAGTAGTCTCGTTCTGAAAAGAAAGGATGATGCTCTGTCTGTGTGGGGACCAGAACAAATGAAAGAGCATGCTAATGAATAAAAAGATAAATAATCACAGACAAGTTTTTACAGAAAGGAAAGATCATGTATGTGTAGAAACTTTCTTAAGGTGAGTCTTTCTTAAAGTGAGGGCTGCCCGCTTCCAGTCATGGACTAGTTTGCAAGGATGTTCTCCAGGATGCTCAACCATCACAAAATGACAACTCAAGTGCTGTCATTGATGCTGACAAAACCCACACTTTTTCCTTCATGATATTTACTTAGTCCCCTACTCAGACCAGATTGGATCAAGAGCAAGAGTTCAGATGTTTTGGGTCATCTAGCTAGTTGGCATGATATCCAGGTCTCCCACTGCTGTAGAAACCAGGGAGAACTCGCTTTTTACTAACATCTGCCTCAGCTATGTCCCAGCTGTGTTGAGAGCCTTAGAGGCAGAGTTTGAAATTTTTGCTGTCTGATTTCTCTTGAAATCATCAGGCCTCTAATATTGTCCTTTGAAATCCCAGTGGTGGTCACAAGATTTCCTGTGATGTTAGTGGTGGGTCCATTATGTCACTGAAGTAATTCTTGTATGCCCCAAAAGACATCATGTTGCCACTGGAGACAGAAACTACATACATGCAAATTGGAACTTTTATATAACAGACAAGCCTGAGGTCCAGTGCTGTGGTTAAAGGCTGAAGCCAATGCTGATTGCCTAAAGGGTCGACCTCAGCTGGCATAAGAGAACACAATCCCAACCACATTAGCTGAACTCACCTGTCCTGTGCAACAGGGGATCCAGCCCATTAGCCTCTCCTCCATAGGAAATAAGATGAACATCTAAAAATGCATTTGTAATTTTCTACTTGAGAACTTTCTCCAGATGGGCACCTGGCTCAGTATTTTTCTACTCTTGACTTGAACGGTACAAGAACTACAGATCGATTTTATCAGGATTTAATTAAATTTGTGCTGTGACCTGCAATGCAGTGTAATTCACACAAATAAAATCTCTGATTCTAGCACTGAGCATGGACGTAAGGGCTTGTTATTTGGACCATCTTGCTATCAATAGGGCCCAACACAAGTCTTTCTCATTTAGCCAGTACAGTCCTGGGCAAATGCAAATTACTTGTTTAGCTGCCGCCTGTCCATTTCAACCTGAGTATATGAAGCAGATTAAGTAACATATGCAGAATCCCAGATCATCTACATCAGTCTCAGACTGGGATTTCCCAAGGAAAGTTCTGCAGTGGCAGGATGAATATCAACACTGCCATTCTCCATGGATGCATCTACTTCCACCATGTAAAACTCAATGAGAAATCAATGGACTAGTGGCGAATCAACTGATGTGAATCCTCTGGATTGGAGATTTTGATTTCACAATGCAAGCCATTGCCATTGCTGTATTCAACAACAATTATTTTAACTACCACCACTGTAGCTCTAAGAAGGTATTTTAAATGCCAAAATAGACTGGGTTGGGGTTTTTTTTATTGAATTGTGTATTATGGCAGTGCACAGACATGAGAAACATTCAGTACAATTCACCTTAATACGAAAGCAGCAATAAGATTAAATTCACGTTCTCAATTCACTGAATTCACATTCTTGTGACTTTTTTACACTTGTTTTTCAGAACTCAGTCCACTGCACAAAAGTCCATGCTCTCTTTTGGAAGAAGCTTCACCTTCAGAGGAAAAAAAGGTTTCTAATCCCTGTGCTCACCCTGGAGTGGAGGGTATTTCCAATCACCTAAGCCACTGAAGACACTTGGCAACTTGAAAAGCAGGACTGGCACCCTTAAGCTGGTTCAATATTCTATGGGAACCTAAAGTAGAAAGCCAAGAGCAGGCTCAGTGTGAAATGTGGGCTGATGCTTTAGGTTTAGATATACTGTATTCTCACTGTTAGGTGGTGAAAGCATGAGCATGTTGGATTCAGCTACCCCTGACTAACCAAAGGTCACTGAAACCTTTATCAAAAGTGGTATTACTACAGACTTTAGTGCCAAAGTGGACACCAGGAGCTCTCCTAACCTTTTTCCTGGTGCTGAGGCACAGTGGCTGGTACAAGACTTAACTGCAGATTTAGGTAGTTATCTGAGTAACCATTCATGACGTACCTGGAAATGAATGGGCACCTACTAATAATGAAGTAGTTTTCACAACACAAAGCAGTTGACATGGCTCACCTTTAGAGACGCCTAATCATTTCCATCAACTATATAGGGAACCTCTATCATATTAAGTATAATATACTGTATATAACTAATATTGACCAAAGAAAGAAAAATAAGAAAGAACATAACAGATGAGCATTGCTATATTTCTTAAGTTCATAAATCAGTGATTTATTAAAAAAATCAGAGCACACTTCATCTCATGTGGGTTATTACAATTGTTTTCAGTCTAATGCTTACACAGAGTTTGGAGTTTCTACAGCATTCAAAGGGAAAAAAAATAATATTGTAATTTTGAAAGATATTTTCAAGTTGAAAGATATTTTCAGGAGAGCTTTTACTTTTAGTCCTTGATAATCAAAGAGAATCTGAATCGGAAGGATGTCTATAAATCAGAAACTGGGAAGCTGAATTTTATGGTACCTAAAGACAATATTTTTGAAGTTTAATTCTAAATTATCTGCTTCAATACAGACTTCATTGACCAGTTTCAGACATTACACTTTGAAACCATTAGTTGCAATCTTGAAAACACAGTCCCAAGAATGGTTAATCAAAACCAAAAAATTCCACTGAATAATTCACAAGCATTTTATGTACTGAAAGAAAAAATTGTGTCGATATAAGTTTAAAAAATAATTAAAATGACTGAGAAATCAATAAAAATCCTCAATATTTACCCACAAGCATTTCATTTAATTGATTTTGTGATTGAAAGTAATCATCATGTCATTTTGTACATAAAGGTATCCAGAAATTAAAATTATGCTGGTATAAAACCCCTAGTCCTGGTGTGAGGGCATTTATTTTCAGATTGTTCCTAAAACTTGGTGGCATTCAATGCCTTTGTATAAAATTGAAATAATAATGTTTCTGATTTACCCATTTGAAAATTCATTTATCTATAATTTTAAAGGATTTGGTGATTACCATACAGAAATGCAAAATATTATCATGGTCATTGTGGAACATTCAAAGCACATCCTACATTTTCCTACCTGCTTATACCAAGCACAGTTGTAACTCCCTTAAAAAAAAATAAAAAAATGATTGTGCTATAGCTTTGCATGAGCGTGTGACCACAGATTCCTGAGATTCCTGTTGTTACTTGGTTTGACTGGATCGTGAATAAGTGATTCAGGGCTTGTGAGCATAGACCCAAAGCAGAACACAAAATGTGTATGAATCCTTAAAGATAGCTCTGTATTAATCCATACCCACTGGTACCCACTTTTGGTTTGAACAAATGATTACCGTATTCCATATACATCCTGAAAAAAGACATTATCCACTTGGAAAACTGTGTTACTGGTGTAACTAGTGTTATTGGTGTGTGTTGGAGAAAGGCACTCGGGCATTTTGTCAGCTTTCTGTGACAATTTGCACCTGTCATCTGTGCGACTGATTTAGCATCATTCAGTCCCTCCATTATCAAGGCCAGGTATGCAAGTTCACTTTCAGGGAATGCCTTTGTTCCATATCACACATACTTTGGGCTGGAGCATTTGTTTACTTTAGTGGAAGATGTGCTTGTTTAAATGCTGTTCTTCACATCAACTGTGTACTTTGGGTGATGGATTGCCATTACAAGCTGCTGTTTCTCATTTATTTGTTAAACAAGAGCTGAACAGTATTGGCCATAACAGTTTTAAATTTATTAATACCCTTGATGACATTAATCTGCTAAGGAAGTGGTTTAGATAGATGGTATAATGAATATTAACAAAGCAAACTCTTTCTTGTCTTGTTCCCATATAATTTTAAGCTAGTGTTTTCTGTGCTGATTTCCCTCTATTTGGTGCTTGTGAGACTGCATCTGGAGTGCTGTGCCTACTTTGGGGCTCCTCAGGGCAAATAAGACACTGGCATACCAGAGCAAGATCAGTGGAGGCCAAGAGGATGAGGTGAAGATGATGGAGAATAGGAAGTAAAAGGAGAGGCAGAGAGAATATGGTTTCTTTAGCACTGAAAAGAGGAGCAGGAGGTGGGACAATTGACCCATATAGGCATCATTCAACCCTCACTCATACACCTCCAGCTTTATCTGTGAGAGTAAACCAACCCTTTGCATGCCCCGGTTTCCAGCTTTCAAGTGAACCAATCTTTGTAGTGGCATGCCTCTGGGGTCCTCTTCCAGCTCACCTTTGCTGACGGATCATCACTGGAATTTGAGGAAGTAATCAAAGCAGAATGAAGCATACTGCCTCATTGGCACGGCCACACTCTCACTATCCTCACATATGGTTATTGCGTAGTATTATATGCATCCAGATGTACTCTATGGTAATGGTTTCAGTTCAATACAAAGATCCCAAACCCAGCCTTACAAACTGATTTCAAGATATATTTTTTTTTCCACCACATACATTGCTTTTAACATTATGGTAGATTATCACAGAAAGGATTTTTTGGAAAACACCACTTCTGAACAAGACATTTAAAAGAAGTGGACTGACACTGAGAATTCAGATCAATAAGGAGCTCTATAAAGAACAATGGACAGGAAATAGGGAAAGAGAAATTTGTCTGTGTTCTGCTTCAGGTCAAGTGGGTAAGGTATTGATTTCTGTTCTCAGCACAGTATGACCTAAGAGTGAGTTGTATTAGGTTACAGAGCTTAAGGGCTCAGATCTCACTTTGGATGGCATGCATTTTCCAGCAGACTATGGAATAAGACTGGGAAAATAAGTAATTACTACTGAAGAAAAAAATAAAATAAAATATCAGCAATGGAAACATGTTTAGTACCAAATGCCACTTCTCCAGAGTGTCACTCATCCATCTGAGCAACATTCTTCTCCAGAACTAATCCTGCAATTACACAAAGGTTTACTTAACTAAACACAAAATGCTTTTCTGCTGAATCCAAAGTCAATGATTGGAGCAGATTATTCCTGGACTTGTACATTCAGCAAAGAGAAAGTGAAGCAACTTGGCCAAGCGTAGTAATATTTTGATGGATACATTCAGCAAACAATAAGCTTCTGAATAGTGTTTACCATCAGCCTCAGAGGTACATGCTCTAAGGGGCTGAGGTTTCAGGCTGCATCATTAAGATAAAATGATCACAGAGAAGGAGTGAACATGTGATGGCAGAAATAAACCACTCCTTTTTTTTTATGACAATAGATATTATATTTTAAAATATGTTCTATAAATATAAGTTTTGGGGTTTTTTTGCAATATTAAAGAAACATAATCTTTCTTGCGTATTTTCTTTTTTCTACAAAAGGCAATCCTGTTAAAATTTTGAAATATTGATCTCATTCCTTCCCAAGGTTTGTGGCATGTGATTTCTATTTGCCACATGGAAAAAACATGGAAAAAAATCTGCCCAAAATAGATAGATTCACATTTCTAAAATGCCCCTAAAAATGTCACCAGCTGTAAAACAAGTACAAAGTCCTGTTGTAAGAAACAGGAAAAAAAACCCAAACCATGTCATCTGGTCCTTTTGGTTCATGGAAATCTCATGGGAAGATGAAGCAATATGTGGAAGAAAGACATCAACAGCCATCATCAGAACAGGGTCTAAACCTTTACTCTTGAGTAGGATCCCCTAGGCAGAGTTTTAACATCACATCTCTTTGGTTTCTTTCTAGTTGAATATATTTGCTTCATTGTGTTCAGGTTCAAGCAGAAAGTTTTCACTTTTTGTGTTTTATCTGTTCTTTAAGGCATCTCCTGAGCAAGTCAGATCTCAAGATATCACAGAAACTGTTTATTGTGTCTGAGAAAATATTATTTAGAGGCTCTCTACATTGAACATGGTACACTTCTCCCCTTAGACTTAGTGAGCACGTCAGTGCTTGTTGAGAGATTTGTGTACTTTTTCTGGGCTTTTGCATTTTTTGATATTGTACTACCAGTGTCTTTTACCATGGGCAAAGGGAAAACCATGGTTTAAGAGGGCTCTTGCCTCCTGGATGTTTCTGCTTTGTCACTACTCCTTAACAGGACTGATCTTCAAAACCCCTCTCAAATAGTTGGTACAGCCAGCCAGGTATAATAATTTCTAATCAGTCAAGATTATCATATAAAATGGAATATCAAGATTTTATACAGTGCTCACTTTCAGAAATACTCATCATTGGAGACAGTCAGAAATGGATTGTAGATTTTCTGCACCCTTGACTGAAAAGATCAGTTTTATGTAGCCTTTGACTTAAGAATAGTCTATATAAAATTCTAATTAACTGAAAATTGGGAACTTTTAATGCTATAGGTCTGATGTACGCTCTTAATTCAACTGCCTTCAGTGAGAATTACCAAGGAAAGAAGAGAGTCCCCTTTCATTAGCAGTTCCTGCACCACCACACCACACCTCTATAAATATAATAACCTGCCACATTTCTTGACCTAAAGAAATATTAGGAAGTCAGTTGGCCTGCAAAGAACACCTCAATCTAGTATATTCGAAATGTTAGAGTTAAGTCCTATCCATCATGTGAGGCACTGATATAGTTACTATACTGGTACTCTTGACTTTTTTCCCTCCCCAGTTGTAAACTACAACCAATATAGAGATTTATAGACTTATTTCTTCAATTATATGGATTGATTTCTTCTTCAATGAGCTCCACAAAACTACTTTTGTTTTCTTTTTTTAAACCAATAAACAGAAAATGGGACACTTCTGAAGAGTTTGACATAAAGAGGCTGTTAGAAAAGGCAGCTAAAATGCTGCTTGTCTCTAAGTAGGCCTGCTGGGTAAAAATGAGTATTTTCAGATGGTGTGTACATATAGAGGCATCACCATTAGTGTAGATGTTTGTCAGAATTGCTCCTGCAGCAATTCTGTTAAAGACTATTATGTAAACTGAAATGATAATTTGGAGTAAGAAATTAAACTCCATTGATCAAAAAAATGACAACACCCCATTGTCTGTGGCCTGGGCATAGAAACTTAATCTTTCTTCAGTCAAAATCTGCTCTGGAGTTTTAAACTCAAGCTTGAATTCAGCTATGAGAGCTGATTTCTAGCAATCTGTAGACTAGACTCTAGTGTATCTCAAATTTTAGTCAAAAAAAGAAAAACCTGTCATATTGAACAGGGGAGATGCACTGTCTTTATGGCAGAAAGTAAATCTTTCAGCCAAGTTTTTATATGCTGTTACTCTTTTTCATTCCCCACATGGAAAAATCTGTCAGGTGAGCTTGACCTCAAGTTTAATTGCCAGTCATAGACACAACATGCACATTGCTTTTTATTGCAGTTTAGTTTAAAATACTTGTGTATTAAACTGGTGTGGAAGTCTGAGGCATGCCTCATAAAATGTCATGAAATACTGTCTAAACCCAAGTTCCAGTTATTATCCAATTATCTAAGGTGCTAGTCTCTTCCCATGGGGGTTATGCAAGAAAAAGATAACCATGGAGCTGCAAAAGCTTCTTTAATAGACAACATTTCATTTAAATTTGACTGTTGTTATTAATGTGGTAGTTTCCTAACTTTTTCTACACTAAGCTACTACTGATTATATCATCTTTGTAAGTCATCTTGGTAACTATGAAGCTGTGTTTCCTGAAATATTGATAATTTTCTTAACAAGGATTTCTTTTTATTTTTTATGGTTCTTGGTGATATTTTCCTCATTAAATTCTTACAACTCTGTGACTTATCCCAGGTCTCCATATAAAACGTATTACTCAGTTTTTGCTAAACCCTGGTGTTTTTTCAGGAAATAATTCTGGTTTTTAGTACACTACTTCTGCCTCTTCTGTCTTAGCAATAACAGAAAGCTGAAACACTATTTAGTATAAGAATCAGTTCATTGTCTTAACCTGCTCACATATTTTCTCAGTGCTAAAGAAGCTCTTCTATTTCTATTCTCAGCCTTTTGTTACCCAAATGAATCTCAAGCCAGAGACTAGCAATTTCAAGTAGGTAGTTAGGACATCTAAGGAAAAGATATGGAGGAAGTAATGAGGGCTGAGAGCTGTACACATTTTATCACATTTAATTTCACCCCTAAGACTGAAGATTACAGATTCATCTGGGTCCTATTTTGTGTTCCAGAATTAGGCCAATGTGGTCTTTCAGCACACCCCTCAAATCAGCCCCCACACTAATCCCTCTTTTTCATTTCTCTAGCTGAAATTCAACATGAGTAAGATACAGTCTTAAATAGAAGAAAAACATTTCAAAATTCTAAAAGCCTGTTTTGAGCTGGTTCATCTGTGATTGCTCAGTGACAAACTGGTTCCAGACATTTAGGCAGTTCTCTGCCCACTTCTGCACGAACACCATGTGCTACCAATTTGTCTCTACTCTTAAGGACTGATACAGCTGACTGTTTTGATCCAAACAGCAATGATTAAGATCCTGAAGTAAATTATTTTTCTTTTTCCATTGTTTTCAACAGACCTTGAAGCAGGTCTTGATGGTTCCTGAATGAAGTGAGGAACATAGTGAAAGAAGCCTTGTGCAAAAATACTGGGGTAGAGGGAGGAGGAGAGGAAAGAATCATAGAATCATATGGGGTTGGAAGGGACCTATGGAGATCATCTAGTCCAATCCCTCGCACCAGAGCCGGTCCATCTAGAGCACGTTGCACAGGAACTTGTCCAGGTTGGTTTTGAATGTCTCCAGAGAAGGAGACTCCACCATCTCTCTGGGCAGCCTGTTCCAGTGCTCCACCACTCTCACACTAAAGAAGTTCCTCTTCATGTTTAGGTGGAACTCCTTATACTCAAGTTTGTGCCCATTTCCTCTTGTCCTGTCACTGGACACCACTGAGAAAAGACCAACCCCATCCTCCTGGCACCCTCCCTTTAAGTATTTGTAAGCATTGATCAGATCCCTGCTAAGTCTTCTCAAGACTAAAAAGACCCAAGTCCCTCAGCCTTTCCTCATATGAGAGATGCTCCAGGCCCTTAATCATCTTTGTGGCCC